>BQNB010011397.1:40425-81556 GCA_026074375.1 Tanacetum coccineum | reverse complement strand
AAAAACGCATTACAATAAAAATAAGGCATTACATAAAAATAAAAAATATCATACGTAAACAAAAAAAAATTACTCTCTCCGTTCCAAAATAAGTGTTTACTTTGACTTTTTATAGTCAAACTGGTTCAACTTTGACCTTAAATATATTTTTTTTGTTATATAATACTTTATGAAAATTATAGCAATAAAAATACACTTAAAACCCAATCCGTTCATATATTTTGCATCAAATATTATATAACACACACAAAGATACGTAAGCTCAAAGTTGAACCAGTTTGACTCTGAAAAGTCAAACTGGACACTTATTTTGAGACAGAGGTAATACAATTTAGTGATTAAGGTTCCACAAATGCTCTACAATATCGTGTCAAAGCTTGTTGTGCACTTTTCTATCTTGAAGTTCTTTACTTTGCCTAACATGTAAATCGCATCGTTCGATTCAAGTTCGTTGAATGTTCGGATGTGGATTAACGAACATATCTCTAAAATTTGACACTTCGACTTTTTCCGATTGCAATATCATGTTATGTAATATTATAGAACAATACATGATTTTTTTTCAACGTGCAGGTTGTATAATTCCCCTACCGTTTTATAACATTCATATTTATAAAAAATTTATGAGGTAAAAATTTAAAAATTATGTGGAATAAATGCAAAAAAGGCTAGTTTTTATCTCCCTACCGTTTTATAACGTTTATATTTTCAAAAGTACAAAAAAAAAAAAAGTTCTCCACGACATGGGCTGGTTACGAGAAGCCATAGCGCCAGCCACGATATCGTTGATGCGGAAAAATGCTGGGCTGATGACCATGGCGCCAAGCCATCAGCCAGCGTACCTCCCTCTCTAAGTCTGAAATGATTTTTTCTCTGTTTCTGTATCCGTTTACACCATTCCCAAACCAATATTTAGTTGCCATATATATTTCTAAAACTTCACCAAAAAATAATAATTATCAACCATAGACTTTATCTTTGAATATCATACAAATCAATACACTGCCTAATAAAAAAAAAGAACAAATCATAATATCGAATTATCGATCATCATTACAAATTTACAGTTCCACGTCAGAACGCGATCATATAATCAACCAATGATTTAAGCATAAGGAGGTGACCATCGGTAAGAATATCAACATTCTAAAACGGAGGTTCGCCCAGAAACACAAATAAATTAAAAAAATAAAATAATCAACCATAAAAGAGAAGAAGCTAAACGCAATAATTCAACCAAAACTCTAAACTAACAAAAAAATATTCTCTAATAAACAAACTCATATATCATTAATCCTTAAAACACATTAAAAAAATACATACAATCTGGGATCAAAATTTACAAAAGGGTTTTGATCGATCTTAACGAGTGGAATTACTACAAAGCAAACAATCCAAAATCCTAGAACAAGCATACCGTACACGTGGATACATCCTATTGGTGTAAACAGTTGACTCACGCCAAAGCTCTTCCATAGATCCTAAAAACATATTTAAGTTTCTAACTGGAGGTATAAATAACGTTAGAGGTACTGCTGAGAATCCAACTGCAAAGAACAGATGAAGCATGTTTTTGTCTTTTTTAAGGTTTTTTTGTTTTTGTTTTTTTTATTATGGTAAAGATTTTGGACTTTTTCGATGTAAGAAATGATGTGTGTATTTATGGGTGGGAGAATGTAGTTGGAATTTGTGGTAAAAGGTTTGAAGACATGTTGTGTTGGCTAGAATGGTCCCTGTATGTGGTGACGTGTTTATGTCTAGCGTATTAATGCCAAACCGGACACTTTTTTTAACTCATTGCATGCAGATGACGAGTTTTTTGGATATACCAAAATGGACAAAGATATCGCTCGATGGTTTGAGCGACATTTTAAATTTCGAGCGACATTACACGTGTTAACAAGATAACAATATAAGAATCAAATAATACAATGTCGCTTAACAATTCGGGGAAGATGAAGGTTTTTTGAGCGACATTCACTATTTGGCGGGCCTCAGTTTGTCATATATCGCTCCAAAAATTTGAGAGAGATTATTTTATACGTGCCGAGTTAATTTGTTTTTATAAGTTGAAAATTTTTTTAGGGTTAAGGTTTTGCTTGGTTAGGGTTTTGTAGTTTAAAGAATATGTTGAAAGTGAATATGTGTAATGTTTGTGAACGTTTTAGTAACTGTATATGTTTTATATAATTGTTTTTTTACGTGAATTGTGTTGTCTTTGATGGCCGCTACGCAATGAACAAAAAATGGTTGGAAATAAAGTTATTATGAATACGATACGATGTTTCAAAGTGTGGCACTCGTGTGTTTTTTGTTATTTTCGTTTTTTGGTTTTTTTTGTTTGCTAAATTTAAATGAATTCAAATTTTATACTTTGAAAATTTCTAATTAAAAACATAAAAGTAACATTATCAATTAGAATCATTACAACATAAGAAACACCACATGTACAAAAGTACATGGCCAACCTTATTTAGACGAATTGAAAACAAAAAAACAACAACAAACAACGACATACATGGTTAGCAAACTGGTGTTAAGCAATAATGCTTTTACATGTCTCTGTAGTTCGCCATCAATTGACGTTTTTCTTCCATGCTCCTTAGCAACTCATCCCTGACGCTTTTCAAGTATACACATTTTTTCATGTCTGCCCCAGTCATGCATCCTAGGGCGTACTTGCCATAGTCGACAAGTGGGTGATTGTGCAAAACCATCAGATTGTTAATTTCAACCCTACGCTCCGTAAACTTATCAGCAAAGCGATGCATCAAGGCTAAAATTTGTTCCTCCAAAATAGCTTCTTCATCAATTGCTTCTTGTAGTTTCATGAGGACAGTTAATCTAACGTCATTCGGGTTATTAGCCATAGTAGAAAATGAGGAAATATAATTAAAATTTGTTTGAGGCGAATTTTTGTTATGAAACAAGGAGACCCTGATTTATGTCTATATATAAGCTGATATTTTTGGAGTTGAATTGTCACATCATGTCATAGAGTGTGTTAAATTTTGAGAGATAAACAACCATGTCATTGATTAGTCTTATCATTGCATTAAAAAGCAATTGACTTGTCAAATCATGTCACAAATCGCTTAAATTGTTAAGCGATAAACAAATTTGTCATTGTCTAGTCTTATCTGCTGCAGTAAAAATTAGTTGAATTGAGTCATAATTTTTAAAAAAAATTACGGCCATAAACAAAATTTCCATTGATTACTAAATTGACATTATTCATTCAAAGCAATTCAAATAAGAAAACAACAAGTTACTTTGTAGACGTCCAACCTTATTCCTAGGAAATGAAAACATAAAAAAGACAACAAACAACTACAAACATGGTTTGCATAGTACTGTTTGAAGCTACATGATTTTAGATTCTATATTGCCCTGTAATTGTCGATGAATTTTTGCTTTTCCGCAATGCTTCTCAACAATTCGTCTCTTGTTGTCCTCAAGTTGTGTGTGATACGTATATCTGACTCATGGGTCATTAGCAAAGCATGTAAACCGTAGGTATTAAGACTCGTTAATGGCATAGCATGCAACATCGCTGTATGGATTTCACGAATACGCATTTGCTCAGCAACACGAGTCAATTCGCACGACAACTTATTTGCAAGTGTGACTTGAGCTTGTAGTTCTATTTCTAGTTTTTTAAGAAGTGTTTGACGCACTGAATTTGCAGAATAGGCCATAGGTTTTGATGATTATAGAAGTTGTGTGTGTGAGAGTATAGTGGATTGTGAATGCTATGCTAGTTGATATTGTGGGAAATGTATAGGTGGTGGTTGTTATCATGTCTTTGTCATATAAATGTCTGAAAAACCCAAATGACTTGTCAAATCATGTCAGATATCGCTTAAATTTTTAAGTGATAAACGACATTGTCAATAAGTTGTCTTGTCAATGTCAGTAAGTTAGTGCAGAGATCACATGGGGAAACCACTGGAAGTATTGAGAAATAAGGATAATTTAAAAAAATACAAACGACTAGAACTATTGAGAAACATAGGAAAAAACATGCTTAAACCGTATGTGATACATCATGCATAATCATTACTTGTACATACGATAGTGAACTTCTTTAGTTTCCTCGTCTTCAAAGTGTTCTTGTTTCGCCCATTCAATCATTTGATCATAAGTGTAATCATTTTGTGTAACCTCCTTTCTACTGTCACTTGTGTAGTTAGTTATGACATGATTCATCATTTGTGCCAAGTCTGCATTTGGGTATATATATTTGTGTATAATAAAATTTACACCGACGTGGTCAATGTAAATTTCTAATTTTCCTCGTGCTGAAGATATATCAAACATCACATGCATATCGTAGTTGTTTCTTAGTTTGATGGTGATTGAGAATTCATTGTGTGGTACTGTATAATAAAGAGAATTAATATTTTTACCAAGAATATTAAACAAATATTGTTTCATCTCTTGTAGTTTCATTCTTGGAATGGTGATGTTCATTGTTCCACCATTGACATAAACTGGGTTTCTTTTGTCGCCGATCACCAATTGCCCATTATTATGAACAAGAAAATTGAAAATGGTTTGCGTATAGGGTTTAGAAGGTTTACCAAGTAATTCATAGTAATTGAACCTTTTGTTTTGTTTCTGCATTTGATGTAGATAGCGGAGTGACTCTTTTAGTTTTAATATTGTTTCTTCGGAAATGATACCTGCAAAAGATTTTTCCAATGAACCATCGTTTGGAATCAACACCGTGCTTAAATCTATGGGATGATGAGCAGCGTAAATCTGGAGCTTTCCAGCAACTTTTGCAATGTCGTACATAACATTAGTATCATAATCATTCTTAATTGCTTTAAGACCTGATAACGTGTGGTTTGATGGCAACATGTAATATAGAGTAGTAAAGCGTTTAGGGATTTTTCTGGTAAGATAACTAACCATATCTTCAAAGTCCATTGCTGGAACATTAATATTTAGTACTGAACCATCTTGATAGGTTAGTGGGTTAAGTTTAAATTCGCCGTGGTGGTTTACATCGAACAAGAAAGTAGTATTAGTAGATGTCGACATCCGGTGAAAGAAAGAAGATTGAATAGAATTATAATCGTTGGAAACACATACTTGTACACATGTATATTTATACTAATAAAATTGATAGCATAAAGTTGTCAAGTCATGTCGTTGTCAGAATTGATAAGTCATTTCAATGTCTGCAATGATGATACAAAATGAAAATCATAATACAACAACACAATCATAAAAGAGAACTAGTTAGTAACTAGAAAAATAATTTTTTTGAACAAGAAGGTCTTTCTTGATTAACCTTTTGGTTACCCTCATATTTGGACAGGTCGGCCGCGACAAGTGGGGATAACTCCACCCGAGAAACGTACACATGTAATCGGTTATGTTGAGTTTGAGTATACGTGAGTATCAATTCGTTATCTTGTATAGCATCATCCAATGGTATAAGACCTGAATCCAAACTACAACTTGGTTTCTTGATATAAAGAAACGTTGCCGAGTTTTCATCGTAACCCAAACAGTTGGTTAAGATTAACTTCATTTGATTGGTAGAAAAGCTTTCTAACTCTACCGGATCTATGGTGGCAACCATCCCATCAACAAATCTTCGTCCAGGCGGGGTAGTGAACCTTCCATAATGGTGCAGTAGCACTTTGAAGGTCATTGTTTGATTTTTAATATTTGTGTATGAAACAATGTAATGTTGGTGTTGAAGTTGAAACCCAACAATGTTGTTTATATATTGTGACCAACTACTGTATTTATTATACAACATGTCATTGAATGCCTTATTTGTACAATTATTTTAGGGTTAAATTAATTTCATTCATTTAAATTAAAATACAAATCACATTACAAACAAAGTATACAAAAAAATACACAAACCATCACTACTTAATCATAAGAAAATACTGACAAATTACGAAGTCTGAAACATTATGAAGAATTAGTGACTCTTTGTTGAGCCAATGAAGAACGAACCACCATCAAGCAGAGATACCCACATTTGAAATTCTTGAGAAGAAGGATCGTACATTGTAATTGGTTTGAAGATGATGCGTCCCCTATCAACTTCAACTATTGAGTCATCATCCTTAGTAAATCCAATTAATTTGACCACATTTGTGGATGGAATGACGAATAGCATTCTCCAAGATGTTACATGGTAACCATCCACTTCTAACAACCAAGCACAAATATATCGGTTTTTAAATATAATGAGGTTTCCCGATATTACAAGAGAGTTTCTTAGGTGTGAGATATAGAATGGATCTGGAAGTTGGTCTCTTAACGCACCCGGTATGTCAAGTACGTGAAATTAATGGTTGTCGGTAACCCTAAATCACTTCACTTCATTATATGTTGCTCGAATACAAGTAGAAAAGAGAAGGAAAATGGAAGAAGTTTAGAGAGAGAAATAAGAGAGAGAAAGTGGTTGAATTACTTGCAAAATGGAAATGTTTATAAATGAACCAACACCATTTTCCTTGATGGAAATGGTATATATCCCCTACACAACTACAAGGGGGTGTGGGCCTTTTTTTTCTTGGGCCGGGCTTGGGATTGACTTGGGCTTTAGCCCGATACACATACAATATTAGCTTACATTTACGAGCCCGTTTACCCTTCTAGCCTATTACAACGTATAATTAATTAAGTGACCGAGACCTAATATAATGAACGAACTTCCATTGTTCGACTTAATATTTTGAGGCTAACAATCTCCCCCGAAGTGAGTTTCATTTATGGACCACTCCTTCGTGAGATCATGAGCATGTTGTTGTCGTTGAGCTCTTATGATTTTTTGTTCTCTGTCTACATTGTAGGCATGTTCCTTAATGCTTTGTGATCTTTGATCTTTAGCCTTTGTCATTGTCTTTGACTTTTGTCCTTTTGCGTCGAGATATTTTAAACTCGTTTTCCTTCCGTCTTGATCGTTCTTTGCCACCTTGCGATCTTGTGTCGTTGATCATACTATAATCATACTTTACATCATCTTGAAAGCTTCTTACAATCTCCCTTTGATAGGACTTGATATCTTTGAAGGAAGATCTTGTAGATCAGTGTTTGTGCGGAAGTCTTGGTCTTTTAATTCTGAGCTTCATGATTCTTGAATCTTGACTTGCTTATAGAATTATTCTTTGTAGTTTTGAGCATGAGCATGTGGTTTTATGAATCGACTCAGCTGGAAGAGGCATAACTCCTTTCATTTTATGTATCCTGAAATAAAACAGTTAGCAATAAAGTGGATGGACGAATATGGTTTTGTCATTCGTTCGGATTTGGTTAGATTAACCTCCGGTTACGTAGGACCGTTTTTCAGTATAAATACTGTACCTGTGATCAGATAGATTCAAAGAATCTCCTTGACAGGGTTTCCAACTCAAAGCGTAGGGTCTTCTAACACAGATGTAGTAGATTTGCCATGCTTGCTAGTTCTCATTACCGGAACGTCTCAAAGCAGACAACACGGTAAGAGTGAATCAGATAGTTACTATCTTTCTGATTATGTAGTCAATTCATTTATTAGACCTTTATCAATATCCAGTTGACACAAGCATGATTCATATAGAATCTCGCAAGTCACCTATCGCAGTACTGTTTGATGATGGCACTGGAAGGATTTCCATTCGTCATTGTGAATACTAAAGAGTATCACTCTGAATGTTCTGACAGGATCACAAAGATAATGCGTAGGACTCTTGTTAACAGCTTGTGAACTTAATGATGTTTTCAAACAGTGTTCTGTCATAGATGTGTCCTAATGAGATTATTTGATGATCTCTTGGCTTAGACTCGATGTAGTGAGATTAGATGAATTTTGGTTTTTAGTAATCGAAGGCTGGAGCAGACTGCCACCTATTCAATATTAACTAACTCGGAGTGAGAAAGTCAATAGTAGTCGAGTGTATCTCCGTGACAAATGAGACAAGTTTCTTTTAAGAGAAACTCGAATGGCTGGGAAGGGTTGTGCATTGCATCACTGGGTCCATGATGTCGTCTTCAATGTCAGTGATCAACATTGTGATTCTGACAGCATATGTATTAACCCGGTTTCTGTCTAAGTTGTGTGGAGGGCTTCTTTCTTTTCACCCTTTATCCATACATTTCTTTTCATTCTTCAACCCCTTCAATGCTTACCAAGACGTCATTACTAACACCTTGTTGTGATTGTTCCAGTGTTAGCTCAATCTTAGTCGGCATTCTTCCCTTATACACATTCATCTCCCAATCTACTATAGGGACTGCTATTTCTAAACATGGAGTGATAGTGTCCTTGGGTAGATCCCTCGGTTTCTGGTTGGATCTTAGGACAAATACCTAACCTTACCACCTTATGACTTTAGAATCGTCGTGAAATAAGATGTTGTAGGGTATGAGATCGTATCATAAAAACCTTTTTTCGAAGAGTATCAATGCACACTTTGAGTCGAATAAATCACTTTATTAATTTTTCAAGTCACATTTTAAATACATTTTCCCTTATTTTATAATACTTAATGCACTTAGTTTTTGAAATACTTTGTGATTATAATTTGACATGACATACCATGGCGAAAACTTTTACTTAGCATGAATTAACATGGCACTATAAATCTTGCTCCCCTCAATTTTACATTTATGCTGACACAAAAACAATGATTAAAGTATCGTTAAATAAATATTAAATTGAGTACTGTTATCTTTTGTTTTCTTGTTTGTTTTCTTTTTGTTTTTTTTTTTTCTTTTTCCTGATTCTTTTGTGTCTACTTTTGTTTGGAAGCTTTTTTGACTACCGTTGTTTCTTTTTTCATCCTTTTTGAATTTTTATATTTTTTTTTGTTCCTTGTTTTTTTTTTTTTTTTTTTTTTATTTCGGCTTTATTTTTTTTTTTTAAGTTTTTATATTTGTTGAACACTTAGTCATCTTATAACTATCATTCTATTGAATTGTCCTTATTATCTTGTTGTTATTAAGAGACTTTTTGGGAATGATTTGAATACATAAGAATGGTCGTGAGATGATGTATCCAAACTCATTAAATGTTGTTTTTTGAAAAACCCCCTCCTTGAAAGATGGAGTGTTGAACACACAATTTTGAAAGATTATGAATTGTCAGTAAGAAATTCTTGAAAAATTATTGGTTCAACATTTGAAAAACATCCATGTTAGAAGACTTCTCTCCAAATTAAGGGTAAGACGCACACTTATGCGTACACTTATCCTTTTATCTTGAGCTTAATACTTTGAATGTCTGGATAAGAACAACTCAAGAACGAGAAAGTTGAATTTCTCGTTGTTTTAGGATTAGTTATCTTTATAGATAAACTTTCCTTTATTTGAAAGTCGGTTACGTACTGATATTCGCCATAAGCCATTTAAGAAAATTAGAATGCATGTTTTGAAAGCATTTGAACTCTGTTCGAAATTCATTTACACGCCGTATGTCGATATTAATCACATTTCTAGGTAAGTTAATGCTATCGATTACAGTGGACATTGTCGAGAATTAATATTTTTGAAACATTTTTCTGATTTTTGATTTTGTATTTTCTTTTTGAAATTTTATATTTTTGTATTTATTTTTTTTGAACTTTTATATTTTTTTTCAAAAATATGTACATGTTGATGTTCGATGATGTATCAAGCAAATTCTTTTGTCAGAACCTCCAGTTCTGCTGGAATCAAACATCTCATACCATTTTGGTCTGATCGAGATATGATACCTTTCTTGGGGAAGGGGCTTTAGTAAACATGTCAGCCAATTGGTATTCAGTTCTGACAAAGTCCAATTCAATTTTACATTTTCAGCCTGTTCCTTTATGAAGTGATACGAGTAGGATTTGCTATGGTACGGGAGTGTTGCACGGGGTTACATGAAATTGCTATGGCTGATTGAGAGTCGCAATACAATGGTATTTTGTTGTCAAGTTGATGCCTTATATCTTGATGTTGTGTCGCATTCAACATTACTTGAGCACAACTTGAGATAAACGCACGTATTCAGCTTGCTGATGGAAATTGTAGTTCAGTCCTGCTTCTTTGACATCCAGCTGACTAACTTATCACCTAGGAATTGTATTCCTTCAGAAGTATCTTTTGCGGAGTATAAGGCGATTCCGGCATGATCGGCATCGAAAAAGTTGTTAGTTCAAGCAGACCCATCGGATACAGAGTCCCAGGTTGGAATGGACCTCTTAAGTATCGAAAGATCCTTTTAACTTGTTTGAGGTGTTTTTCAGTTGATCTTGCTTGATAACGTACACAATAACATACTGCTTGCACTATGTCTGGTCTACTAGATGTCAGATACATAAGTGACCCGATTTTACTACGGTAGTCAGTTTGGTCTACGGGTTCACCACTCAAGTCTGCATCTAATTTAGGTTTAGTAGCCTCTTGGTGTACCAGATGCTTTGTCTTTTTCAATACATGTTTTTTTCCAGAATCTCTAAGTGTACTTTGCCTGATTGATAAATTACCGCCGTGGGGATTGGTGGATCTGAAGTCCTAAAAAGAAATTTCATTTCCCCATTAAGGACATCTCAAATCTACCTTGCAATTTAATTTTTCAATAACGTTTTGAAAATCTAGGGTTTGTGGAAACAAAAATAATGTCATCAACAGTAAAATCTGCACAAGTAGAATGGTCCTCCCCGTATATATTATCGTGGAATAAGGTTCGGGTCAAATGATACCTTTAGTAAAACTTTAGTAATCAGGGAATTTTGAGAGTTCATCATACCAGGCTCTCGGAGCTTGTTTCAATCCATATAGAGCTTTCCTTAGCGGTTAAACTTTGTCTGGATGATCAAGATCAACGGAATCCGTTGGTTGTTCACATAAACCTCCTCCTTTGAATGGACCATTTTAAGAAATGCCGTTTTCACGTCCCATATGTCTTAAGTTAGAAAAAGTCTTGTGATGCATCATATGCGACAAAGATCTTGCAGCCTCCAATGTGAGCAACTGAGCAAATGATTCTTCGACGAATTACAGTTTGGTCTTCATCCTTTTTGTTTTTCCATAACCACTTTAGCTTGATTACGTTTTTGCCAAAAGGTTTGTCAACGAGTTCCCAGACTTGTAGTCTGTCAAACTGATGAAGTTCTTCCTGCATTGCTTCTATCCATGCAGAATCAGCCATTGCCTCCTTAATGTTTTTTGGTTCAACAATACTCACGGTGAGTGCGAACATACACATTTCAGGATCTGTTGCAAGTTGTCATCTTGTTTGCACTGGCTTGGATGGATTTCCATAAACTTGAGTTAACGGGTGATCTTTTGTCCATTGGTATTCAGAATCTTAAGGTTGATTGAAGGTATGCACATTTGAATTACCAATATTGCATGAGGAAGACTTAGCATTTTCTTGATACGGTGTACAGAAAGGATTGGTAAATTCTGCTTGATTATGTTGTTTGCTCTAGCATGGAATATTTGTAGGAGTGATGGTTTCGAGTAGAGGTGAATAACTCATTGAAGAGTGAGTGTCTTTGGAGCAGAGATTATCAGAGGAGAAGACAGACTTGTTGACACGAGAAGTACAATGCATGTAAAATTCATCGTACAAAGGACCGAAAAGAAGATCCAACTCTTGTTGTGATGGAACTGTTGTATCTGCTGAAGGAGAAATATTTTATAGTTCTGGTACGGGGTCAGGGTTGTCATAATCTGACGCCTTTTGTCGTTGGGGAACGAGGCCTGAAGTGTCATTAGCAACAGACGTTTCTGACATCTCTTTGATCTCATCAAATTTGAGATGAATGGATTCAACTATCAATCTTGTTCTCTTGTTGTAGACACGATATCCCTTTGACTGAGTGGAGTATCCCACCAAAATGCACGGATCCCCTTTTTCTTTCATCTTATCCAAGTTCTCACCATCTCTGGTTAGGTAACAAGTGCAACCAAAGATGTGAAGGTGTTTAATTGAGGGTTTTCTGTCATTAATGATGTGATATGCCATTTTCTCATGAGTTGGGATGATGATTGATCTGTTTTGAGTATAGCATGCGGTTGCAATTGCTTCAGCCCAAAAGAATAAAGGAAGTTTAAAAGCTGAAAGCATCGTTCGAGCAGCCTCAACAAGAGTGCGGTTTCGTCTTTCGACAACGCCGTTCTGTTCAGGTGTTCGAGGTGTAGAAGTTTGATGCTCAATTCCTTCTTCTTTAAAGAATGCATTAAGTGTCTTGTTTAAGAACTCAGTGCCTCTGTCAGTGCGAACAGAAATTACAGGGGCTTGAAGATTTCTTTGGATCATCGTGAGAAAGTTTTTTAAAACTTTTGGTGTTTCATCCTTGGAACGTAGAAAAAGTATCCAAGTATATCTGGAGTAGTCATCGACAATCACCAGAATATATCTCTTCCCATTTATGCTAGCAACCCGCATTGGACCACATAAGTCCATATGAAGCAAATTTAACCGTCCTTGGAACAGTCTTTGACTTGAATAAATTTTGTTTTGCTTTACTCACTTCACAAGAGGAACATAGTTGATTCTTGACGTACTTCAGTTTGGGTAAACCAATCACAACATCTTTCTTGGAAAGCAAGTTGATGTAGTCGAAGTTGAGATGAGAAAGACTTCGATGCCATAACATGCTTGAGTTGGTGATGCTTTAGCCATGAGACAGATTGGAGTTTATGAAGTTGTTTCTTGAAGAGAAATTGTATAGAGATCAGTTCCACGATTACCGATTAGTAAGTCGTTTCCCTGAAGATCTCTAACAAAACACGTAGATTTCCGAAATGCAACCTCCAAATCCGCATCATAGAATTGACCAACCGAGAAAAGATTGTGATTGAGACCTTTGACGTAGTAAACCCTGTTGATCGTAATATTTCCTTGAACCAAATCTCCATAACCAAGAATTGGAGCAAATTGATCATTGCCAAAACGAACGGTACCCAAATATTTTTCAACAAAATTGCACAGCAGAGATAGTTTGCCCGTCATGTGCTTTGTCCATCCCGAGTCAACAATGAATAGGATGGGTTGTACAATCTGCAAGAGAATTAGAGGACGATGGAATACATGACAAATTGGATCCTAAAGTGTTTGTGAGTTTTAAGACATTAGTTATCCTAGATACATTATCTATGGCAAAACTAACTTTCTTATTTACACTTTCATTCCGAACATTAGGTACTCATTTCCTTTTTGTCTTAGGAACCCATTTATATGCTGATGGGCATTGTTGTGCTATCCACCATTTCCACGCCTTACTAGTTTTCTTATATAGCATCCTATAGTAACTCTTAGAATTTGTGGTAGTGGATTCTGATGCAGCTGTTTTCTTATGGGGTGTTGCAACAGATTTGTTCGCTTGACTTTTGGGTTTTCTAGTACTAATAGGCACTACATTAGGCTTCTTAGTTCTAGCATTCACGTCATTCAAAAACTTAGAAACACAAGCATCATGATTCGAATTAAACACACATTTTCCACAAGTAGCACAAACAACATTAACATTCGAAGTTCTGGAATTTAAACTGTCATTACACGCAGTTACAGACTTTGTTTGATTAGAAATACTAGAAATCCTAGGGTGGTCTTCTACTTCAGTCTTCTTAAACTTCACTTGACTAGTGTTTGGCAGGACCTTATCTTTCATTTGATTGCTCCTAGGCTGTGGTCTGCTAACATTAGTTCTGTGAGCTACTCCTGTAGATGTAGACACGCGAGGATTAGTATTCCTAGAAGTCTGAGATGAAGTTGTTTCTTGAAGAGAAATTGTATAGAGATCAGTTCCACGATTACCGATTAGTAAGTCGTTTCCCTGAAGATCTCTAACAAAACACGTAGATTTCCGAAATGCAACCTCCAAATCCGCATCACAGAATTGACCAACCGAGAAAAGATTGTGATTGAGACCTTCGACGTAGTAAACCCTGTTGATCGTAATATTTCCTTGAACCAAATCTCCATAACCAAGAATTGGAGCAAATTGATCATTGCCAAAACGAACGGTACCCAAGTATTTTTCAACAAAATTGCACAGCAGAGATAGATTGCCCGTCATGTGCTTTGTGCATCCAGAGTCAACAATGAATAGGATGAGTTGTACAATCTGCAAGAGAATTAGAGGACGATGGAATACATGACAAATTGGATCCTAAAGTGTTTGTGAGTTTTAAGACATTAGTTATCCTAGATACATTATCTATGGCAAAACTAACTGTCTTAGTCACACTTTCATTCCTAACTTTAGGTACCCATTTCTTTTTTGTCTTAGGAACCCATTTATATCTTGATGGGCATTGTTGTTCTATCCACCATTTCCATGCCTTATTAGTTTTTTCATACAACATCCTATAGTAACTCTTTGAATTTGTGATAGTAGATTCTGATGCAACTGTTTTTTATGGTATGTTGCAATAGATTTGTTCGCTTGACTTTTGGGTTTCCTAGTACTAATAGGCACTACTTTAGGCCTCTTAGTTCTAGCATTCACGTTATTCAAAAACTTAGATACATAAGCATCATGATTCGAATTGAACACACATTTTCCATAAGTAGCACAAACAGCATTAACATTTAAAGTTTTGGAATTTAAACTGTCATTACAGGCAGTTACAGACTTTGTTTGATTAGAAATACTAGAGATCCTAGGGTGTTCTTGTACTTTAGTCTTCTTAAACTTCACATGACTAGTGTTTGGCATGACCTTATCTTTCATTTGATTGCTCCTAGGCTGTGGTCTGCTAACATTAGTTTTGTGAGCTACTCCTGTAGATGTAGATACGCGAGGATTAGTATTCCTAGAAGTCTGAGTCAACTGTGGTGCTCTAGTTTGTGTGGTACTACTTGCAATTCGATACATGCCTGGTTTAATCACATTTATGTTACTTACAGCTTGCGTTGCTGTTTGAGGCAAATTCTGTGGAGTGACTGGTTTTGATAAACCCTCTGACTCATTAGTTTTTGAAACTGACTTTTTCTTTGCAAAATTTGTTCTCTCAAGAGAGTCTGAAAAAGGAGCCGGTTTTCCTAAAACTGATGGTTTTGGAATCCTTTGAGCATTTGGTTGTCGAACAACAGATGGTTTATCAAACTTAGTGTCCACAGATTTTCCTTTGCATTTTTCAATGAGTTTCTTTAACTCACTTATTGCAATGTTCTTGTCTTGCAGTTGAGCTTTCAAATCTTGTATTTCAAAATATTGTTCACGTTCCTTTCGAAATACATTTGACGCTTTTTCTTTGCAAACTGTGTCATTTTTCAGTTGTTCTTGACATTGTTGTAAAGCGATTTCAAGAGAAATTGAGTGTTTTTCTAATTTAGCAAAACTTCGTAAAAGCTCAGTGTAAATCTCTTTACTTACAAATTCAGTTTGTTCAGAAAGCTTTTGTGCAAGACAGTCACATTCCCTGACTTTATGAAGATATAAGCATTGTAATTCAGTGATCTCATCTAAATCAGATAAAGATTGCAAATAAGAACACATAACATCTTTAGACAAACATTCTTGCAAAAGCATATCATACATGTTGTAAAATTATGCCTTATCAGATTCAAGTTCATCAATTTCATCTTCAAGAGATTCAACATACTTTAAATCTGCATGCATTTCTTACTTAAGTTCATGAACAAATACGAAACTGTCATTCTGAGTCTTAAGGGCAAAGGGCATCAAACATGTCTTAACTAGGATTTCCATATCTTGAGCAGTTGGGTTACGAAGATGAAGACGGTCGTTTGAATGTTTTACCCACGCTTGATCGACAATTTCTTTCAGATGATTAATGTTATTCGTCATGACATTATATGCTTGTCGACTTGTGCTTATTGATTTTGACACTGGTAAGAAATCGATGTTTTTGAAAATATTTGGTTTTGTTTTCACAAATGATTTTCTCCACATTTTCTTTCTTATTTCATTTGCCTATGCGAACTGAATTTCATAATGCTGAGTCGGGGGTTTAAAAATTTCATAAAGACTATTTAACTTTGTGTAGTCAAAATGTTTCACTAAGTCTTTATTCAATTTTGATCGACTATCGTTATCAAGAGTCAAAGTCTCTTCCCTATCGGGGACGAGTCTGTTTGCAGGATCAGATTGATCATGTGGGATCGCATACAAACATGGTATCTCATTTTGAGCCTTTTTGAGGTACATTAGATTGGCAAAGGTAGGTCTTCCATTAAATGTATGGCATTTAGGTGCTAACATATGGATGGTTTGGATTGATTGACTCCTTTTGTAAACAATTTCATTCAAAAACTTTAATTGGTTTTCCATTGAAATCATTTTATCAATATCTTTTTCTTCCTTAAGCTTCAAATCCGTTATGACCTTTGTTTTCTCTTTGACAAGACCTTTTGTTAAAAGACTCTGTTTGACTAACTCATCATGTTTCTCTTTGACAACAGAAATCTCGTAGGCTTTAACTTTTAAACCTTTTTTTATGTCAATTTCTTTTTTAGCTAATAGTCCTAGAGTTTCATTTAACTTTCGTTCAAGTTTGTCATAGTCAACTGTACGATCATTAAAGGCCTTGTACCTCTCAGATCAGGTTATTATTTTGAAAGTGCAACTAAGCAACTATCCTTGTATTACTATTTGGATTCCCTTAGGAGTTCTAACTTGTTTCCGCAAAGAATAGATTTTGCACTCAGTATAATTCTTTAGTCAATGTTGCATTTGATTTTTAATTGCTTTTGGAATCTTTTTATTTTCATCGACATCAATTTTTAAATTGGCAATTAAATTAGCAAGTGCACACGTCATCATACTGTCTACATCATTTTGGTCATCTGGAATACATTATCAGCCCATATCCAGTGAGTCATGAAGGACATTATTGTCACCCGTTTCCACTGCACATGTGTTACAAATGGATTCAGATTGCTCACAATGTTGTATGTCATTGGCAAACATATTATCATCAGTATCATATTGTACCTGTTCCAATGGCTCAGCGTCAGTGCCTGAGTTGCCTTAGGACCTCCTGGATCTTTGCATAAACTGTATGTGCTTCCAACTCTTGTTTACCAAATTTCTTCATCCGTGTCTGCTAGCCAGTCAGATTGCTCTGCTTGAAGTTGAACACATTTTCTCAGCTTTTTTACACAGGTAAACTTCTTATCTAATGATACGCGGAGTCTTTACCCATTTTGGCTTTCTGATTCCTTAGCATAATGGACAAATTCCTTGCAGTTAAACACTTATAGCACCAGAGTGCACTACTTGAACACATACAGTTTCTCTAGCTACCCAGCACATTTTCAATGCTTCTGATTCCTCCAAACTGTCCAGTCTGATTGTCATTCTTGTACATTGTAGTAGTATCCACATTCTTGGTTGTCTGGTGTTTATGAAGTTCTGAGGTGTTGTATTAGGTTTGTAGATTTCTTAAATGTTACTTTGCAATGAGAGCCAAATTTTCCTGCATGTCTTTATCCCTTTAAGCTTGTTCGGGGTCACTGTCTTCTTCAGAAGCAGACTCGGATGGTGGTGTGATTGGTTTGGCTATCTCTTTGCCTTTGTATCTTGTAGTTGCATGAGATCTGGTTGAAAGTGAAGCTTTTGATGTTGGTGCATATGATTTGTGAGGTTTTGATGATTGATAATAAGTGTCTTAAAATGTTTGAGCAGTAGCAACAAGTGCTAATGGGTTAGCATTCTTGGCCATTCTTTCAGCACGAAGTTCATTAACTTCATTTTGGTATTGTTTCAGAATGTCAAAGAGTTTATGGTTTGAAACTTCATCCAACTTGTGTTGTTGCTTGACAATTGTTACAAATCTTGACCATTCTGGTTGAAGTTATTGAAGAAATTAAACATTGACTTGCATCGTTGCAACTGTCAAATTGTTTCAGATCATTTCATTCATCATCTTGTATAATCTTGTGTAGTAAGACTCAATTGTTTCTCCATCGTGAGAGGTGAATTGACCAAACACCCAAAATAAGTTTGTCTTAACATCTTGAATATTAAGTGATTCACCTTGTTGTAGCCTTTCGATGGCTTCCTACATTTCTTGAGCTGTCTGACATGCATCAACAGTTGAGTATATTTGATCGGTTGAAATTACACTAAATATATATATAATATATATTAAAATATAAAATATATAAAGAAGTGTAAAAACAGCAGAGTCAATCGATAACTGAGAAGTAGCTATAGAGTTTCCGGGTCGTAAAATCCCAACGAGGCTGGAATGGTAATCGATACGAATGAATTGATGATTTGAATTGAGAAAACAGATGATTTTGATTTTTAACTGATAAACTAAAATTATTAAGAAAACTAAAATTATTTCTACGGGAAACAAGCAGTGGAAATGGAATCTCTAAAATATACTACGGAAGCAAGAATAGGTTATAAGGATAACATTCCTAAACTACGGGAGCATAAATAATGGCCAATGAAAATCCTAAGAAATCTACGGGGAACATAAATAGGCTAAAAATACTTAACTAAAATAATTAAAACTAATAAACTAAATTAAACATGCAATTATAGACTATCGGAATTAAATCGAAGCCTAAAAACTAAAAATTATAAAAATAAGTACTAAATTAATTTTAAAATTTTAATAAATCAAAAATATTCTAACTTAAAAGAAAATGTAAAAATTTTCAAAAACGGAGTTCAAAAACGAACAAAACGGTAAGAAACGAAAAATTCGAGCTCGTAAACGGGCCCGGAACTGAAATTTTAGCAAAAATTACCCTACATAAGTTTTTATATTTTTAATATAAACTAACTGATTAAAGAAAATTTTATAAAAAAGAAAAATATTTTTTTGTTAATTTTTGTATTTTTTATGAATTTTCTAAGATTAAAAACTAATTAAAACTAATTAAATATAAAAAGACAGAAAATATAACTACAAAAAATCTGAAAAAATCAAATTAAATAAAGAAAAAGTTGAGGAATCTAAAAATATAAAAAGCCCTAAAAGTTACTGTTTTAATTAAAAGTAATTAAACTAATTAAATCTAAACCTAATTTAAATTAATTAAATTAAATAAACTAACTAATGTTAACCTAAGGGACTAACAGTGAAAGGACAAAAGGACTAACGGGTAACAGGCTAGTTAACACTAGGGACTAACTAAGTTAACCAAAAAGATAGAAATTACACAAATGGTCCCTGAGGTGGACCCCGATCACAAGAAAGGTCCAAAGTGCTTATTAGCCAAAACTTAAAAAAGCAAAGTTATAAACAGGCTAATTGGCACATTTTTAATAAAGCAAATTGGGCTAAAGTCATTAAATACGCCAGAAAGAATAAGTTTGGATGCAAAAGCTAAATAAGCTTTTCAGCTTATTTTTCTTTCTTTTTGGGACTTAAGCTAACTAGATAAGCTATAATTCATGGGGAGATCAATAGGAGAGGGGAGTCCTAAATAAGATAAGTTGTTAATATAAGCCCTTAGATAGCTGGAAAACAATTTAAGCTATATGACAGTTTTAATTTAAATCAGAAAAAAGGGGTTTTCAAGCCTAAATTAAGCTAAGTTAGAAAGGGAATTAAGCTAAGCTACTTTGGGGGCTTAAAGGGCACTTAATAAGCTACAACTAAAAAAGTCTAAAAGATACTAGGTCCTAGTGGAGCAATAAGCTGGAAAAGGGTGCTGAATGTGAGTGCTCCAGCAACAGGGTATCTGCAAACAATGGCTGAAAGGCTTTTAGAGCTTATGCAATATATGCACAATTGTGCTTTTTTAGCCACATCCAAATACACAACAGATTGACAAGGATGGAATAGTGAGATTATTTCCAAAACGGGAAGGGGGGTAAGAAGCCATATAAGCTGCTGAATTTGTAGCTTTAAACTTGGGGGTTCTTAAAAATTTGCAAAGACCAAATTTTGACTCAAACTTAGTCAAACCAAAAGGGACAGAATATGGGTTTGGGTGAATGGCTAGAAACAACACCCAAGAGCACAAGAAAGTGTGCTTAAGCTTGTCTACACAGCTTGGCACTAAAACAAATTTTGCTTAGCTCCAAATTGACAGAAACCAAAAGACATGTAAAAACTCATTTTAAAACTAAAATTGGTGATTAAATTGGCTTGATTAACTACACACACTCAGCCAAAGTTGGCTGAGTGAGCTTGACCCATGCAAAACCCCCATATGACCCATTTTGGGCTTTTACCAAACACCCCTTTAAATAAGTAAAATGAACTTTTTAACTAATTTAACTTAAAACTAATTAAAGCAACTGAGATTAAGGATAATGTAATTATTTAGCAACCATAAAAAATATACTTTTCTTCACAACTTGAACACGAATTTAAGAACTCATAAATGAAAATTTAAGGAAACTTGAGATAAACTTTAAATTTCCATTAATTTGCTTAAAAACAACAATGTTACAATAGAAATTAAGCTGGGAACTTAAGCTACAATTTTAAAAAAGGTTAAGTAAAATAAAGCTAAGTTAAAAAACTTGTGTCTTGTTCGGCTTGTGTTTTCTTGAATTTATAGAAGTCCCAAGTCTTCTTTCTTCTTCTTGTTGTGTTAGTTGTGTGAGTGAAGCCTCAGCAACAAATCCTAGCCCTCCATTTGTGTTGTGTTTCTTTTTTTATTCACAATCCGCCATTGATTTTTCTTGGATTATGGGGGATTGCCAGCGTGGCGGGTTTAACAGGTTAGTGGGAGGTGGGAAAGGGTTGGACTGGGTAAAGGATGGGTTGGGTAAAAAAAAAAGGATGGGAGTGGTACATGTGATGGTGGTGGTTTCAAGGAGGTTGGCGGGCAAAAGGTGGAGAGGTGACAACGTTTGGTGGCAGGTTTTTAAAAGTTTCAAATGCACAAAAAGAACCCCTCCACTTTTCATTCTTGTCACTCTTTTGTTTCTTTTCTTATTTAGTTATAGAAAAGTTTGAAAATTGGCATAAACAGCCCTTGTGTTTTATAAACAAAGAATTAAAGAAAGAATGAGCAATTGGCAGATTCAGCCCTTGTGTTTTATAAAGAGAAATTAGTTTTATAAAATTGCAAATTCAGTCCCTCACTTTGTTTAAACCATTTTTCTTTATAAAACATGTTTGTTAAAAATTACATTTTAAGTCCTTATGTTTTATAAAACTTGTTTTTGGGCCAGTATTGGGCTTGGGTTTGTGTATTGGGCCCAATTGGGTTTATTTGGGCCCAATATGGTTTAGGCTTATGTTATTGGGCTTTTTAAGGCCCAATAAGGTTTGGGTTGGTTTTGTGTGTACAATGGCTGAGATTGGCTTGTTCAAGGGCTAGGATCGGGCCTTCAAAGTCTTCATAGTCTCTGTCAATTGCACACAAATGGGCTGTTGTCATTGATTGAGGGCCCATTTGGTCTTCACAGTCTTCATTAATATACTATTGGGCTTTCCCGGCCCATCAGATGGGTTGAGATTGCAACCAATAGTATTCTTCAATTACGGCTCCGGTTTTGACTGTTAATTTGTTGAGTTGACTTTGACTTTGACTTTGTTCTTGGTCTTTGGCTTTGCTTTGGCTTTGTCCTTCACAGCTTTTCCATTCCGAGTCCGGTTTTGTCGTTTTGGCTTTGTTTTTCGTCCTTTTCTTGGTTATCCGTTCCTGCACAATACATTTAGCAAAACAAGCGTATCTTTGGCATTTTAAGTCCGTTTTTGGTTATTTCAGCTCGTTTTTAAAGGTAAAAGGTATGTGTATTTAAGCACATACCAAAATTTCATCTCCAATTCCAGTCAATATCAAATGAATCGCTTCTTTTTCTGATTCAAAATTAGCTTTGTTTTTAGGAGTCATATTCATAACTGTCTCGACTGTTGTTTGTTCAGGAACTGCTGTAGAATCCTCTGTTGCAGGAACAGCTGGTGTTGTGACAATCGTTGGAGTGTAAGGACCTTTGAGAGAGCACTTCCGTTAAGGCATCCCATTTGTCTTGTATTCAATGTATGTAAGAAACGTGATCGCAATTGTGCATATCATCATGTTGCAAGCATTGGATGGACGATGCCTTTGACCAGCCTGCATTATGTTGTATGATTTGACTGTCGGTTGTGGAAGTTACAATTAGAGTTGTCTTGATGAATGATTAGAATTAGGAATTATGAAAGTGAACAATGATTGTAGGATCTTAAAGTAGATTTGTTGTGATGAAGGGTGGTAAAAAGAAAGCAATAAACGTTCACGGGATTTTACAAGTCTATGATTAAAACCGAGAAAAGAATTGTGTCTTTCGCAGGATTTTACAAAATCAATAGAAAACTGTGAATGTTAATTGATTTGGATTAAGGTTTGTTGATTATGTTTGTTGTTGTTGATTAATTATCCTCGTAGTCTGAGTTAAAGTCCAAAGTCCTTCAAGTTTGTTTGTCTTGATGTTATGTTTTGATTAGACAATGATTAATAGATTCCCAAATTCGGTCAAAATTTTCAAAAAATTTTTTCGGGAAATTAGGTTTTCAAAACAAGGGTTTTCAATGGACAAAACGCAGTCTTCTTTAGACAAAACGCAAAGATGTCTTGACAAAACGCAGGCTATATTTTCTTTTATGACACAACCGCAATTCATTTTCTCAGACAAAACGCAATAAGAAATTCGGACAAAACGCCATCCTTGAATTCTGACAAACCGCAAGATTTTTCCACAAAACGCAACTCTATTTCACAAAAAGCAACGCGATTTTCTTCCCAAAATGCAACATTTAGAAAATTTTGGCAGAGTTTTGTTTTGTTTGCAAGCTATAATGGTCTTCAATCACTTGCAAAACGCAAGATTTTTTTTTCACAAACCGCAATAATTCCTGACAAAACGCAATGATTCTTTGACAAACCGCAACTAGCATCCACAAAACGCAATTCCTGACAATAAGATTAGACAAAACGCAAGAAAGTACATGTCATTTTCAATATTCGTTTTCAGGTATGGTACTATTTTGTCTTCACCACAAAACGCAGCCTAAACTCCACAAAACGCAACGACGAAAAAATATTTCAAACTTGCGAATAAGCCTAAATCTCCCAACTAGCTTATGAAATAAGCAAACCACTACCCTAAATAAGCTATTACAAGGATTCTAAACAAGAAAGTACAAGTCTTTTTGATCTAACAACAACTTTCTAGACAAAACGCAACCTAGAAAATCAAAGCTAAAACAAAAAGAATGAGATTCAAGCTACGAATTTGCTAAGAAAGAAGCTAGGAAGAACAATAAACCCAAAAGTACAAGATATTCATCCAAAAACTTAACCAAACCACAACTTCGTGTGCTTATTCTACCAATAAGCCACGAAATAAGCTTAAAAAGCTTATAAACCACGAAATTCAATCACTATCCACCCGAGGCTCTTGATACCAAATGTTAGAAGCAAGAAATCACTTCACTTCATAATTATGAACAATAAATTAAGCTAGGAGATGATGAGAAGAAATGTAGAGAGAGAAATTAGAGAGAATAAAGGTTGGGAGAGTTTACATGCAAAATGGAATGTTACAAAAATGAACCAACCACCTTACCTTCTTTGGTGAGGTGTATATGTATCCAACTAAAAGGCTTTCATGCCTTTAGTTATTCTACGCGCTGGGCTCTGGTTTACTTGGGCTTTCGCCCGATACACGTGATCGGTTAGATAACATTAAATGAGCTCGTTTACCTGTTCTAGCCTATTACAACGTTACATATTAAAATGACCGAGACTTAATATTCTAAATGAACGAACTTCCGTGTTCGACTCATTATTTGAGGCTAACAATATCATATTTGACTCTATAAAGAAGTCATTATGCACAGAGTTTGAGAAGATGATGCATAAGAAGTTTCAGATGAGTTCTATGGGTGAACTTACAATCTTCTTATGACTACAAGTAAAGCAGAAGGAAGATGGTATTTTTATCAGTCAAGACAAGTATGTGACTGAGATTTTGAAGAAATTTAGTTTTACTGATGTCAAGACAGCAAGCACACCTATGGAAACTCAAAAGCCTTTGCTCAAGGATGAAGATGGTGAAGAAGTGGATGTTCATTTATTTAGATCAATGATTGGCTCATTGGTGTATCTTAATTTTTCAAGACCTGATATTATGCTTGTAGTGTGTGCATGTGCAAGATACCAAGTCAACCCAAAAGTGTCACATCTTCATGCTGTGAAAAGAATTTTTAGATACTTAAAAGGTCAACCTAAATTAGGCCTTTGGTATCCAAAAGATTCACCTTTTGATTTGGTAGCATACACTGATAGTGATTATGCTGGAGCAAGCTTGGATAAGAAGTCTACAACAAGAGGTTGTCAATTTCTTAGGCATAGATTGATTTCATGGCAGTGCAAGAAGCAGACTGTGGTTGCTAATTCTACACAGAGATGAATATGTAGCATGCTTTAGTTTTTTGGCTAGAGGATTTTGGATCAAATTCCAATTGCTTGATTATAGGTATAACTTTATGCATACAAAGATCTATATTGATAATGAGAGTACTATATGCATAGTTAAGAACCCTGTTTTTCATTAAAAAACAAAGCACATTGAGATTAGACATCACTTTATCAGAGATTCCAATGAAAAGAAGCTAATTCAAATGATCAAGATTCATACTGATAAGAATGTTGCAGATTTTCTTACAAAAGCATTTGATGTAAGTAGATTTCAATATCTGATGGCCAATATTGGAATGCTCAATCTTTAAAGTCTTGATTATGAAAATGGTGAGGTCAACAAAATTAAGAGAATTTATGAGTTGAAAAATAGAAAGAGAGATGTGTAAAATAAAAAAAGACAGAGTGATTTAGTAAGTAAAAGAATTGAGAGAATTTGTGAGTTGAAAAACAGAAAGAGAGTTGTGCAAAATAAAAACATATAGAGTAATTTGGTGAGCTAAAAGAATTAAGAGAAATCAAAAACAGACAAAGAGATTTTGTGAGCTAAAATATTAATTTGATGATGGAAAAGCTGATTAGAAAGGAATTGGAGTTAATACTGGTGATTCAAAGTTAATGATGCTAGGCATAAACTTACTGCTGCTAGGGAAAGTTAATGCTGCTAGGCATAACTTACTATTGATGGTTCTAACTTAATGCTACTAGGCTTAACTTACTGCTGAGTTACTACTGCTAGGTTACTTACTAATGCTATTTAAAAGTTAATGCTGCTAGGCATAACTTACAACTGCTGGTGAACGTTAATGTTGTTGAGGGTAGTTTCATAAATACTTCGATTAAGGGTTTCATTCAATCATTTAATCGATTTCAATCTTTCATATACTCTCTAATCATAAACCCTAACTCAATTTCATCATTCATCATCAAAACCCAACGCAATGACAACCCTACAATTTGCTTATACACATAATTTAGTCACGTTTTTGACTAAATCTGCTGAAAGTGAAGGATTTGAGCAGATAGTGGATTTTCTGAATGCAAGTTCTATAAGATATGGTTTAACCATTAATCCCACTATATATACTTCGTGTATTGAACAATTTTAGGCCACAGTCAAGGTTAAAATGGTCAATGGAGAACAGCAGTTACAAGCCCTAGTGGGTGGAAAGAAGATCATCATAACTGAAGCAACTGTAAGAAGAGATCTTCAACAGGAAGATGCTGATGGTGTTGATTGTCTGCCAAATGCTATAATTTTTGAACAGCTTACACTCATGAGGTATGAAAAACTTTCACAAAATCTTACTTTCTATAAGGCATTCTTATAATACCCTAAACCTACTAATGTATATTTAAAATAACTACAACTATAATGATGACACAATTATTGTTATAAGTACAAAACAAATTGAGAGACATATGTTAACATAGTATTAGTATGATATGTATTTACAAACAATATATAATATACTCAAAAGATGCTTAGCCAACTGAAACCCACGTAAATAGCCAATATCTCAGTCAACAAGACTTTATCATCTCAATCCTTTTTTGTCGTTAATTTAGTTCATCACACATGCATATATTCCCTTTACATTCATTAACCAAAAGCACAAAAGCAAAACTAACGAAATTTCTCTCTGCAAATATACAAGGGTCGAAGGCTGGTAGAACCCAATTAGTTTAGGGTTGTGATCGTGTTGTGGGTTTGTGTCCAGAGTTCGGTTTTGTTTGTTCTAGTGCGAGTTTAGTTGGGTTTTGGTTCGCGTTTGGATTCCGTTCGGTTTTGTGTGAGATTTTGGTACCTTCGTTGTTGGGTGCGTTTTGGTTTTGGGTTTGATTGTGCCTGGTGGAATCTTGTGCTTGTGTTCGCGTTTGATTTCGAGTTCGGTCTTCTTCCATTCTTTTTAATAAATCTTTGTTCATCTATGAGGTAGATATCTTTAACTATCATTTTCGTACATAATCATACACTCATCACCATTAAAGAAGATATCATATAAGATCATTAAAAATGAGACATATATTAAACATTAGGCTGAAATTAACAGGGGCTAGCTAGTTATAAATATGTTATTATAAATGGTGTATATGTTTCGTTATATCATCTGCTAATAGTGTTAAAGAATCTCAAATAGATCATTGAAAGGACTTAGAATCGAAATGGAAACAAGTCTCTACATTAAGACTAATCAAGGTGGAACTTTTGCTTAGGGGAGGAATGATGATAACCTAATGTTTGATACATGTGTTTTAGATGAGCAGGAAGTTGAGGTTGAAAAGGTATTTAGTACTGTGGAAAACTAGAAGGGGGGTTGAATAGTTTACCGCTTTTTAATTTAATGTTTATGTTTGTTTATTAAAACTTAGATTCCGATTTTTAATTGAATTCAATACTTGCACAAATATGAATAATATAAATAAGTAAGAACAAATAAAGAAATAAGAGATAAGAGTTAGAGATCAATCACTACCAGATTTATAGTGGTTCGGTTACGAAGCACCTCTTCGCCCTACTCTACTCCTCGAGCACCTAACTCGAGAGTTTTCTTCACTATGTCAACAAACTCCCTTATGGCGGAGAAAACCGTACACAACTTTTGCTTATATCAATTTCCGACACTAAGCTAGATGTCAAGTTCTAATCTTAGCTAGAACCAATCTATCACGACTTCACAACTTCTTCACTACTTTCACGACTTCACAACACAACTTCACAACTACACAACTTCTTCACGCCTTAGTATTCTTCACCACACTACTTCACTACTTCACTTCTACTTTCACACCTAACTATCACAACTTGGATGAATCACTAAGATTCAACTTTATTGTACAACAATCACCAAAGATCTAATCTCTCACAACTTTACTAGATTATACATATGATGTTACAAGTTTGTTATAGATGAAAATAAGATTGCAACAATACACAAAGGTGTAATACTTCTTCACTTGATGATGGAAGTATTCTTCTCTTGCACTTGAGGAATTGAGCTTGGATCACTTGGAAACAAAGCTTTATGATTAAATGATCAAAGGATTTTAATGAGATGTGTGGGCTGTTTTTTATCAGAAAGAATGAGTGCAAAAGGTGAGAAAATAGTGGGGAAAAGTCCAGTATTTATAGGACATTCTGGAGGAGCGTCTACCTATGGGCGGTCCCCTTAAATAGGTGGGCGGTCCCCTTAAAGATAAGGGGGCCGCCCGTGCTATACTTTTAGGGGGCCGCCCTAGACTAGGCGCTCCCCAGTTTGTCCTTTTGTGTAGGGAGAATTTTCTGGAACTTTCTAGCCGTTTTAGGTCTGAAAATTTGAATTTTAAAATGTTTATTTTGAATAAAACATTTCTTTTAATTGTAGAAAATGTTTTGTATTGTTTATAAAAATGTTTACAACATTTTATAAAAGTGTGAGGTTGAATAAAAATTTCCTTTGATCATAAAATGCATTAAGCATTTATTTATTCATACCTTTAAGTGATATAATTTTCGAAATAAAAATTTACTACTAATTACTTGTTTATGTTTAATTTTACATTGAACGTTTTTATATTTTGTGATTATCAAAACGTAAAGATGTGAAAAATATTAATAATGTTTTTAGGCATTATTTCTATCAACAATCTCCCCCTTTTTGATGATTACAAAATTTAAACTCATTAAATATAAAATTATTTTTAAACAAGTATTTAGTGAGTTTTATGTCATTTCTCCCTCTTTTTGTAGAATCAAAAAGGCATCGTCGAGAATTGCTAGTAAAATCGACGGAATAAATGCTCCCCCTTGATGTGTGCTCCCCCTCGTTTGAGGGCATCAAGGAATCGAGCTATGGTTTCTTGGCTACAAAAACAAGTTAGAATAATACAAATATTTCTAACATGTAGCAAGTGAGGGAAAATATGGCATAATGATAATGCAACCAACAATAATCATCCATTTAACATAAAATAGTGTGTGAACCACACTCATGCATACAAAATAAATAACATGCTAACATACATAAAAATTTTAAACTACAAAAAGTCCTATAATAGTAAGCTCCATAGGGGACTAGCTTGACAAAATGGTTGGTGGACCAATTATTTGAGGAAACTAAAAAATAAGTATGTTTTTGTTTGGGGGAAGTAATGGAGGTTTATGTGTGGGATGATGTTTGTTGGTGGTTGTTTCGAGTAGCATATGTTTAATATATGAAAACATATACTGGTTAATCTTCAATCCCAATTATGAGAGTTCGAATGTGAATGTAATCACAAACATGAAATCTCCATGTACCTCAAGATAGGTTCCAAGGAATGGATGATATGTATGACCAAGATAGGTGGTGAAGGTTGATGGAGTGCCAAATTTGATCATCAAGTGGGGTAATTGGTGAAAGGGTGAGAGTGATGTTCATTGATGCATTTTCTTGAGTTGGAGGTGGTAGAGAAACTCTTGGAGGAGGAGATGTGTGGTGTTGTGGTGGGGTTCAAGTAACCAGTAGGTGAGCAAGTGATGTTGATAGGGTTGGTGATTTGGGTATGTTGTCAAGTGAGGATGAGAATGTATCTTTGATTGATGGTGTTTTGGAGGGTGCAATTAGTGAGCACTTAGGTGATGAGAGTTGAAGTCTTGGGTGATGGTGTTTTGTGTATCTTGGGTTAAATCCACAAACCATCTTTTGGTGGAATGATGTTGTTTTTGGTATCTTGGAGGCTTTGAAATAAAAGCTATAGTGGATGCTATGGATTGTTGTTGATATATGGTGATGAATGATGATGAAAATGTGTTTTGTAATTGGAGGAAGACCATTTGGAGGGGATTTATGGAGGGAATGATTTTGAAAAGGGAATGAGTTTGAATATTTAAGTTATTCCAAATTATGTTCGAGCATTCAGGGCAAATATAGCTGAGACTAGGTAAAAGAGGGTCAAAAAGCAAGAAAAATACCGTTTTACCTGTGATTTGCTAGGGCGGTCCCCTTAATTAGGGGTCAGTCCCCTTAAGATAAGGGAGGCGCCCGTTATGAATTAAGGGGGCCGCCCTCTGCTGGTTTTTATTTTTCACAGAAAAACGATTTTTCTTAGAATTTTTTATGAGAGTACTTCTATTTTGGTGGTTTATTTGCAGCAAGCCCTATTGAGTTTTATGAGCATATTTAATCATATAACATGTAATAAACACATCAAATCATGAAACCAAAGTAGCATAAGTAGTTGATTAAATAAAACATTTAAAGATTTAAATCATCATAGCAAATAAGCATCTAAAGATAACTAATAACCAAGTCTTTCCGAATAAATTGGATAATCACCACACAAGATGTTTAGAACATACACATAATCAAGTTAAAAATTGTCTTAAACCATATTTAACTATCTAGCTAATTTCTCTCCTATGTCTTCACTTCTTCTTCTTGCTAAACACTCCTTTTAATGCCTTTCTAAATGACTTGAACCCTACGCGCATCTCCTCATGCATTCGTTGCGTTTGGTTGAGCAAGGTGGTTTGTCATGCAAAGAGAGTTTCATCGGTTTGCTCAGAAGAGGAAGGCATATGGTGGTATTGGTAGTTGAGTGGATGAAGAGAGTTAAGATAGGTGGTAGGAGATGGGGTACTAGCACGAGATGCACCATCATCCTCATCATCATCTCCTTGGTGAGATAAAGATCCAAGGTTATGATGGGCGTAGGTTGAAGAGACGGAGTGACGGGCTTTTCCACGATCACTTCGGGGTCGACGGGTTTGTCTTAGAGTAAGTGGACGCATGACTCGTTCAACAACATCGTAAATGCTATTGTCTAGATGAGGGTATGTTTCCATGACGTATCGATAAGTCAGAGTAAAACCATTGTATATGGAAGATTTTGGGTTGGAAGTAGCTTCTAGGACATTTGATTCTTTTACAAGAAAATAAGCAAGATTGTATTCCTTCTTCCACAACAACACAATACAAACAGTAAGCAATACAAGCGGGGAGACGGGTTATCCGATGTCCATTATAGTCCCGAACACATTCTCTTAATATAGTTCTTCCCATTGCTTCATGTCGAGGCTTAGTTCTTAGGTGAGAATTTGATTTGGATTGAGAGTGACTGTTTGACTTTTAATGGTACGGTCTACCACGACACGTTCCAATTCAAGAATTCGACGAATGTCGTCAGTAGTAGGAAGATCGGTGCAATATGGTCCATAGGTTTCTTGAGAATATTCAAGAGATGTAAGGTTGGTATGTGCTTAAATACACATACCTTTTACCTTTAAAAACGAGCTAAAATAACCAAAAACGGACTTAAAATACCAAATATACGCTTGTTTTGCTAATTGTATTGTGCTTACAGAAGGAGGATAACTTTGGAAAACGTCGAAAAAACAAAGCCAAACGACAAACCAGTTCGGAATGGAAAAGACTGTGAATAGACAAAGCCAAATCGAAGCCGGGAAATTCAATCAGTCAAAAGTATAGTCACAGAAAAGTCAACTGGTCAAAAGTCAAAGTCAACCAAGTCAACCCCCGAGGCCAAAAGTAAAGAAATATAAGTTTAGGACTGAACTTGTAAATCCCTCTTAAACTTTTATGTGGAAGAAGAAAAGAGGAAAAAAGAAGAGAAGGGCCATATTGCCAATTGAGCAAAGTAACAAGTGGGGGGGCAAAACTGCCAACTCCCCATACTTATAAATACCAAGGACTTATGTTGCAAAGAGTTATATAACTCTTGGGGACTTATTTTGCCAAGTCCCCAAAGTTATTTAACCACAAGGACGTACGATGCAATGAAGCAAATCACTTTGAGGGGCCAACTTTGACATTCCCACAAACCTTTGTCTGTTATAAACATAACCCCTTTTCCCGCTTCTTTTTCCCCCTAAAAACAACTCACGGGATTACAAGCCCATTTTTACCCTGCGTATCACCCTGACACACCCTTTCCTCTTTATAACTTTCTTTCCCGCCACTTTTGAAACCCAAAAACCCAGGACCAAAATCACGAGATCACCTCAACTCCTTTTACCCTGCAACTCAATTCCCCCATGGATAATCATTTTCCCCCTCCTCCACTACTTTTCCCAGCTGTAGGATTGCCAAGTTGGCAATCCCACAATTCCCCAAGACTCATTTCGACGACCAAGATGACTTGAACAAGTATCAAGAAAGATCAATGGCCAAGATGGAGGCTGTGAACCACTCTCACAACAAACACACCCCTTTTATGTGTGTTCAAAGAAACACAAGTGAAGAAAAGAGAAGAAAGGAAGACCTAGTCGTTTTGCCTATATATAGCTTTTGTAACAGCCATTGTGGACAACAAGTAGTTTTTTAAGTAGTTTTTAAGTTTTAAGTTAATTTTATGTAATTTTACAAGTTTTTGTAGTAGCTTTTAAAAAGTTAAAAAAAAGGGTTTCTTTGTACCTGTTCTTGTCTTAATGAAAAATTCAGTGAAGGTTTTGTTTACATTGTGTTGCTAAGCCTCTTTATCTTACTCTCTTTTAATCTTACAATCTCTCTTTTCAAAAATTTCTAAATAAAAGTGAGGGAAATTCAAAAGGAGCAAGGGTCACTGTTTGATTGAAAAGGCTTGGAGGAATAAGCTATAATGGATGGCTTATTGGGTTTTTCAGCTTAGTTTAGCTTATTTATAAGCTACGGGTAGGATTAGAGCTTATTTAGGTCTTCAAGGGATCCTTTTTGACAAAAGGATCAAAGGTAAATTTCTTTCAAATTTGGCTTATTTACTGTAGCAATAAGCTAACTCAGCCTATTTTTAGCTTATTTCTGTTTTTTATGCTTATTAGTGTGTAAAAATACTTGTTAAGTGCTTATCATTTCATTATATGCTAGTTTAGTTAAAACTGTCAAAGTTAGTTTAATAAGCTAGGTGAGAAAGTGGCTTATTTCCATTAATAAGCTGCAAGTTTTAGTTTTAAAATAGCTTTATTAGGTTAGATTAAGTAAAAGTAGATAAAAGGTTTTAGGGGTTGTAGCTTTAAAATAGATTATAAGCTCATTTGAGTTCTGTCAGTTTACATAAAGGGGTGTTTGGGATAACTATGAAAATGGGTCAAAAAGGTTGTGTGTATGGGTTAAGATATTTTGGTTAGTTTTAGCTTAATCTTTTAAGCTCTTTGAAGCTGTTTCAAAAGTCTTTAATGATCCACATTGTCTTTTTAAAGATTTTCAAAACCATTTTAGAAACTGTGAGATTTTTAAGATACCACAAGTGCTTATTTGGTTAAGCACTTGTAGGTTTGAGTTTAAGTGCAAAAAAAGGGTCTGTTTTTGTGTGTTAAACAGCCTATTAAAACCTTGGTGTCTTTTGACTTTGTAAGTCAAAAAGCACCAAGTGTTTGTTAGTGACAGTTTTTAAAAATTCAAAAGCCTTTTTCACCTTCAAAATTCAGCAAGTGTTTATGGTTTTTAGAAGCTAAAATTTGGTGCATAAGTCCATAAGCTAGGGGACTCCATCTGTTTTAGCTTAACTTTTTGTTTAGAGCTTATTTGACAGCTTTTTATAAGCTGTCAAATAAGCCCTTGAGGCTAACCTTAAGGCTCCCCTGGTGCAAAGGGGAGACTTTAAGTCCCTCCTTCTTAGCTTTTTGTCTTATAAAGCCCAAGCTTCTTGGCTTATTTAGAGAGCTTATAACCCCTTGTATAAGCTCTCTAAATTTCAGCTTTTAAGAAGCTTGTTTGTTGGCTTATTTTTAAGGCCAAACTTGGCATTTGACTGTTTTTGAATGACTTAGGCTTAGGGATTGCTTATTTTTCACTTTAGGCTTATTTAGCTTATGAAATTAGCTCATTTTAGCTCTCAATAGCTTTTTAGGTTAAAATTAGATAGTTAGTTTGCTTATTCCTCTTTTGCTAGCTTATTTGTCCCAAATGACTTAAGCTTTTAAGCCCTTTTGCTTTTTAAGCATTCTGTCATCATAAGCTTCTTCACAGCTTATTTTACTTTAAGGTCTTAGCTTTTTAAGCTTATCTAGGTTAGTTTAGCTCACCTTTTGCTTATTTAAGTCCAAGTCCTAGCTTAAAACGACCACAAAGCCAAGAAGTCTTAACTTTTCTAGCTTTAAGCCATTTTAAGCCATTCTGCCACATTTAAGCTTATTTTTAAGCTTATTGACAGCTTTTCAGCAAAAGTTGTAGAAGACAAAGTTGTTAAGCCCCACGAGCTTAACAACTTTGCTTCTTTGAGTTTTCGAAAAAAAAAAACAAATTGATTAAGTTTTCGGCATAATAAAGAAATGATAATCATCAATGAACCATTTGTTAAAAATCCGAGAAATTTTTTTCTCAACAGGTGGTGGCCCCCTTAATTCATAAAGGGCGGCCCCTTAATTTTAAGGGGACCACCCAGACTTTAAGGGGACCACCACCTGACTGACAAATTTTTTTTCTTCTCTTTGTGTCTAGGTTTCTATTTTACACAAAAATACAAGATTGGGAAAAGTTTATAAGCAAACTTTAACTAATTCTTCTATTTAAATGCATATCTCATTATACATATATACAATAGTTCCAATTTATTATTTTTTAAAAGGCTTTTCTCACAACTAGGAGCACATGAAAATCAACTTTCACATATTGTTGAGATATGCTAAAAACATTTTTCAAATATGCATAATGTTCTCTTACTTGTTGTCAAAAGTATATAATTTAATATATATTTTTGATAATCTTGGTTGAGAAAAATTAAATCAAGGAGCATTTGGATTATTTCTTAGGTTTTACATGTCTTAGTGTCAAAATAATCACTACTCCACACTTGTCGCACTTAGGCACACACTAGGATTTGCACAAAAGTTTGGTTCGTTTTTAACTTAACCCCCTTGTCAAGATAAATTATTTGTACATTATATCTAGTTACTATTTTATATGCTTTTCACTCTTTTGGTTTTCAATTCATATATGATTATATGTCAAAATTATGTGAAATAGATTTATCCTACAACTTATCATATATATGTAGAATGTTGAATACTTAATTGCTATGTGCTACAAAATCTTAATTGCCATAAAAGGATGGACTTACTGCAAATTAACCACCAAAACAGAAACCCTCACACAAAATTTTAAGAAAAATCGATTTTTGGAAAATCTAGGAAATAGCAGTAGGCGGCCCCCTTAATTCATAAAGGGCGGCCCCCTTAATTTTAAGGGGATTGGCCCCTAATTAAGGGGACCGGCCTAGGCAAACATGGGTAAAACAGTATTTTCACCTCCCTTTAATCAAATACCCTCTAGACTTAGCTACTGTTTCCCTAAATTCACAAACATTTCTTGGATTTCATCCTTTAAATGTTCATTCTTCCCAATTTAAACCTTTCCTCCACTATAAATACACTCTCAATCATCATCATCACAATCATCCTCATCAATGACATCTCCTAACAAACCTACATCCAAACCATCAAGGGTAGCCAAAATGAGTGTGAAACCCATTTGGAGGAAGAAACCAAACCTTTGCAACACATCTAATGTGCTCAATGCAACTTCACCAATGCCAAAACCACTCACTCCTCATCATGAACCATCTCAAGAAAACAATCACCCCAATCAAGCATTACCAAATCCTTACATCAAGGACACTACCACATCACCACAAGTTGTCTCACATCCTCCACTTCCCATCTCACCCATCAACTCACATGTTGCTCACACTCAAGCTCCACCTCAAAGTGACAACCAAACTCAACACACACCACCTCTATCTCCAAGTAGAGAAAGCCTAATTGATGACATTAATCAACTTCAAGACCTATCAAACCTCTTAGCCATGCATCTATCTCAACAACAAAACAACATTCCCTCATCACCTTATTCTCCTAGTAGATTGTGAAATACATTTAAACAAAAGCTTCCCCTGAAACCCATATATCTTTTTACCACTTCGTCTTGTCATCATCGTGAGAACTATGTTCGGCTCTTATGTAATGATACTGACTTGAAGATAAACTGAGTATAAACAAATTTTGTTGAAGAAGTTGTGAATTTACCAACACGTGTCTTACATTCTTGCACATATCCACGTGACGTCGAACTTATAATGTAAACTCTATGAAATATACTCAGTTAGACTGCATCTCCTCTTGACAAAATATCATCATCTATATGAAACACTAGAGCACAACAACGTAACTCCATAAATGATAGCAAGTGTTGAGCATTAAGCACGGATAAGAAACATCACACACCCTTGCTTAAGAAATTCCGTCAAGTCTCGTCACACCATTGTAAGTCAACGAACAAGTTAACTTTACAAATCCACTCCCACTAAGTTTAAGTATAATTGAATCTAAGACTTCTTCTCGCATCCGGAAACTCACAATCTCTACGACATCAAATAGCAAATATTCTATTTTTTCATAATCACCTCTTCTCAATAGATCTCAAAATCGAGCCATTATTATTATCTTCCCCTTAAACAAGCATTTCTATCAGATTCAAACCCATCCAAAATATTGCACTGTACGATCTAATCTTTCTGTCTCTCACATCCGAGAACCAAAAATACCCTCTTTTCCCGTATCGAACAAAGTTAAGTCAGTATAAATCTAACTTTTCTCGGATGAAACTACAGTTTTCTCTTCGAAATAACCATCGGTACTTTCACAACGAGCTATACTTGTGCATAATGATCAGTACTCTTTTTGATCATAGAAGCTCTCAACTTTCCATCACAGTACGCATCTCATTTTCTTCACTCACAATCAATACTATCTTCTTCTCTTCTCATATGATCATAACAAGATCTCTATCAGTACCTTATGACGTTAACTAAATGGCAGTACTTATATTGTACTCCAAACCAAACCATAACTTTGAATTATAACTCCATTTGCGATCTCTCCCTATAGTACCTATTTTACTTCTAAAACAAGTATAATCTCTGTAAAAGCATTAATATTCGAACATCTTATGCATAAGATAGCATGTGTATTTCAGCCAGAGCATTGCTTAGCTTTTCCTACTACTTGTCAATTATTTCTCAACGAAATTTTTTTCACTTAGAACTATTCTGTGCCTTTCATGTTCTCTCCATTAATTCATCTAGCAGCCAACAATTTTTTGACCATCAATCAAGTAATTTGTTCGTCAATATAGAAAGTACCTTTTCCATCTCATTGTCTTTTCAATACTTCTTTATATAGGCTACTTTGCACAGCGGAATATATTCTACTCCGAACAGTAAAAGGGCTTGTATTCTGCCAATAAACTACTTTACGTGATATCTTGATTCTGACACACATCTGCTCTATCATGCGGCTAAAAATATCATTGAACTGCTTCCTCCTTCCCCTGGCTTTGATTAATGTTGATATATCTGCATGAAGACAAAACCTCTTTCTAGTAAATTCCAACATCAGCATAGAATATCTCATTGTGATACCTGAATACCTTTAAGTTTCGTCATCCACGTACTGTTTCGGACTGTCTCTTGTGTTCATATGATCATGTGAATCAATTCTCATGCCTTAATATAAGAAAGATCAGATCTCTTAGCGGCTTTATTAAGTTATGACCATCTCAAATTTATGGGTTTTTTCACTACTTTAATACGTATACATTCTTTACTGTGTTTTGCTTTCATTAAAGATCCTTTTCTGCATTCGAGATTCTCTTACTTAGTAATCTTCTTATCTCAATATATCTTTACAAAATTGCATGACTTTACAAAATCAAAGTCATCGCTTCGTTCTAGTATCGTTCTCCCTTATACTATGTATTAAACCTTTTTTCAAATCTTAAAATAACAATTCTTCGCGATGAATCCCAACGGTTTAAGCGAATATTTTCAATCACCGTTTTTCTCCACGGTTTTGCTCAAAAAGTAACGAACATAAACACAACCTAAACGGATTTATTTTTTTTTAAAAAAAAAAGATTTCTTCTTCATTCTTCAGCCATAAAACCTTGTAGATCCCTAGATCAAGAGCCTCTTGGCTCTGATACCACTTGTAGGATCGATATTCCTTAGTATAATAAGCCTTTAGCCTGTAAAGGATGTTACTAATTCTGAATAAATTACAAGACGGATAAACAAATGAAACACTAGATGTAATACAATTAACTAATGCGGGAAACAAGTATAACAGTATCAAAGAAACAACACACTTTGATTTAACAAACATTTTATTAATCACACGTTGAATCTGCCTAAGATTTGGCAGATCCCTAATACAATCACTTATCTCTAATACTTTCTAACTAAAACTAATATCTTGTTGTCTGTTTCAGATGAGTATTCTGTAATAGACTTTCTAATGCCTTCCTAGAGATCCTTTTAATAAACATAAGGGATACACACTAGTAATAAAGCAGTGTAACAGTCCATTGTATGACACAAATACAATTAATACATAATCATTAATTTAACTGATACATGAGATAACTATACAGTAAACCTACCTTTAGTTATCTTTCAAAGTTCCTTTAACAACGGCAGTACGTTGATCTTCAACTTAGCAGTACTTTGACCTTCTACTTAGCAGTACGTTGACCTTTTGACTTGTATTTCCCAACAATCCTCCCCTAACTTGAATTCTACTTGCTTGACTTCAAGTTTCTTGATGGTTGGACATCTTTCTTCAGCATCAATACAAGTCTTCAATATAATCCGCTAAGCAGTATCTTGTATACAATCTGTTTGAGTATCTTGAAAACCTCTTATCTTGAACATAAACATTTCCTCAAAAAGTCTTTGTCTTTGCATCAAACAGACTGTTCTTCCATCAGCTGCAAGGGGGTGGGTTCTTCTCAGCAACATAAATGGTTTTTAGAGCCTTTACAAGTAGCTATTCCTCTTGTGCTAGTCAAGTTCTTTGTGTACCTAGAGAAAGGTAATAATCCATGGTGAACTGAAAACCACTTCAAAACTCAGAACATGAATCATAGTTTGTTGAAATACTATATGAACTTTTGGTAATCATTACAACCATGGAATGATTTGCTAAGTCTTTACCTGTAGCCAGTTTGCTCAGGAGCCCAACTCTCAGTAAAAAAACATTGGTGTTGAGGACCATATATTTTGAGGCAAACAATTAAGCTATCAACGGATTGAGTCTCTTACCAAAGCCGTTAGCATTGGAGTAGCCAATACTTCAGTGCAATACCATGATATTGATCACCTATAAAATTTTTGGTAAATTGGCAACCATCAACAGATATGAGATGTCTTTACCAAAACTGTTTGCTTTGGACCTATCAATTCTTATGTTTGTAAGTACAAGGTGAATTGATTACCATTATGCATAGTTGGTGGTTAACAAACACACAATCCCTATAAAACAGTTTTTAATCTCAAACATTTTTGCCTTAAACCTTGTTGCATACTCAAAACTTCAAATTATTTCAAAAACAACTTTTTAACTAGCAGTACTTTCAACAAAGTAATTTTTGTTTTAAACTAGCAGTACTTTGAATAAGGTACTGCTTGTTCACAGTAAAATCCTTTATCAAACAAGATATTATTTACAAAGAAAATTTTGATAATCATACCAGTTTTGTTTAAGAATCATCACCATCTTCATGTCGTCCATTTAAATTAAACAAATGTAACAAAGTGATAACCCCCCCTCCAAATGTCACTCTCTTCTTCAACTTCCATGCCATGATCTAGCATCCTGATCATTAGCTCTCTTGATAGAGGATATCTTCTTTCTGTGAGCATATGAATCATCGTACCATCCTCTAACTCCAATGTATGCACTCCCGAAGATTCATTAAGTCTCCATATCACAATCTCCCAATCTTCTTGATTCTTCCAAAAGTCATCATTGCTTGTTGCAGATGTCTCCCAAATGGTTGTAAGATCACCCAAAAGTATCAATCCTAACCCGATTGGTGGAATATGCTTATAGATGATGTAGATCATGTCTATCCAAAATGTGCAGTATCTCCCATAAAGTGTCAAAAGCTCTGAAATGAGTATTCGCTCTATAAATCATGAGATACTCTCCATCGGGTGAGTCAATGACTTTGAATTATGTAATCATAGAGATTGCTTCTAGTGACTCTTTATCTTGTGCACTCTGTGCAAAGTCTACAATCCTAAGATAGTTTCTGAGCTCATCGATAGTCTTTGTCCTCAATTTAAGCTTCTTTGATGGTTGTTCTTCTGTAATCGTAGCTTTTCTCTTCCTTAAGAGTCTCTTTGCATCTCTCTCTTGTAACATCTGCTTTTCCTTTTCTGAGCCCATTGGAATAAAATCCTTAAATGAATCTTTGATGGATTCTTGAACTTTGTCATACAGTTCCTTCATTTGTGGATACTTTAGTTTTTGAAAATTCTTGTATCCTTGACCCTTTAGGAAACTCATCATTTGATTTCTTTCTTGTACAAGAGATGTAGGTTTCTTCAAAATAGTCTTTGGTTTCTTCAAAGCTTCCAACCTTTTTCTCTCTTCTTCTGCATCCCATTCTGCTTGAATCTTTCTAGCAACTTCCTCATCATTTTTAGTCTCCAAAGCTCTGATTTGTTGAAGATTTAACTTCTTCTTTTTGGGTTCTTCAACCAATATCCCTTTACCTTTTTTCTTTTGGGTCAGTAGCTTGAGTTGGCTGTTGAGGTAGAGATTGTATGGGACCAGGAATGCTTAAGCCTCTTGTTCTATTGAAAACAGTTAGAAATTCATCATCTTTGAATTGTTCTTCAGGCTCTTCTTCTTGAGTTGGACGAATTTGACTTGAATGACCTACTTCATCATCAAAATCTAAAGTCCTTGGAGTAACAGCACTTTGTCTAGCAGTACTTTGAATCTTCTCCAAATCCAATTCTTCAGTATCCCCACTTTTTACATCAGAAAGCATCCTTTTCTTCTTCAATATTGACCTGTTCTGTTTCATCACTCTTTCTTTCTAATGCTTCTGTTTCATCACACTTTTCTGTCACGTCAGGAGTAGCAGTAGCATCAAAACCTTTCATCATCTTGATCATGATGCTCTTCAGACAAATTACCTTCATCATTATTCCTCCCCAGTTTGACTGAAGACACCTTCTTCCTTTGCTTCTTTCTTCGTCTCTTTTGCTTCTTAAGGTTCTGACTTTCTACCCAAAAAGCGTGATGTTTGACCACTGGCTCTACCACTTTTGACAGTTTCTTGAGTTTGGCCTTGAGCTTGCGAATCTGTTTGGCTTGAGAAAGGGTTTGCTTCTTGAGTCTCCTAACTTCCCTGTTTAAAGCATATAGATCCAAAAGTCCCTCATCTCCTCCAGATGTTTGAGACGCATCTGTGGGAGGTAAACATCTGGGAGATTTTAAATATTGAAGCACACCGTGAGTTTCAGCCGTACCTTGGAAGTCAGCAGTACCTTGTACTTCAGCAGTACCTTGTACTTCAGCAGTCCCTTTGGGAAGTTATCAGTACCTTGAACTTTAGCAGTACCTTGTGAAATACTAGCTTGAGCAGCACTTTGATCAGGGGTACCTTGAGCATCCCTTGGAGAACTTGCAGCCCTAGAATGAGGACTAGTACTATGTGCTTCCTCTGCTGCTAAGCTGTTACGATCTCTAACATAGGTGGAGTCAAAGGTGTAATCCGAACATGAGAACCTAGGACTAATTGCCTTTCATCATAAAGTAAAGACCTTAGAGGGAAGAGTAACTGATGGTAGAGGAAATTTTGAAGGTAAGGTTACTCCCCCACTAATAGCTTGTTCAACAAACATTGAATAAAAATCTAGGATACATGAGCAAAAGGTTTTACATTTGAAATATGTCCTAGCTTTCCATCGATATCACAAAGAAAAGTTGAAAACTTTTGGTTGTTGCTAATCCTACTAGGTGCTAGGTCCTATGTAGTCCTAAAAGTTCCCATGATGTACTCTTAGGACTTAGACATTGAAGTAAAAACATGAAATAAATAC
>BQNB010011397.1:27925-35425 GCA_026074375.1 Tanacetum coccineum | reverse complement strand
TTTGAGAAGGTGTGTTAGCAGTACTTAGAGTGAAAGTACTGTCGACACACCCTTTTTATCCCTTTTTCCAAGAGCTAATCCCTCCTCTTTTTCCTTTCAAAAAGCATGTCCTTTGAGCATCATTATGAACTTTAGCAATAGATTCTTGATGCATCAAACTCACAAGCTCATCATGTAGAGCTTGTTCCTCAGAGGACAATGGAACTTCCTTGTCAGCAGTATATTCTTCTGAATGCTTATCCTGAACTGCAGCAATGCTTGGACCATGAACAATAAACTGCTGGTCATCTAAATCTTCAACATCATCATAAGTAGATACATTTCCTCCTGAAACAGCATAGTTCTCTTTCCTTACAGGTATGTAATTCATTGAAGGAGTTAGAAGTTCAAGATCAAACATCCAATCAGGACCTTTTCCTTTTTGATTCTCCTGATTCTCAAGAAAGTTTACATGAAGACAGTCTTGAACCTTTCTTGTGACCCTGTTATAGACTCTAAAACCTTTGCTGTTAGTAGAGTATCCCAACAGATAGCCTTCTTCTGACTTGCCATCAAACTTACCCAATTGATCTAGGGTATTAAGTATAGTCAGAGGACATCCAAAAGGTCTCATGAAACTGATGTTATAGGGAGATCTTCCCATCAAAATTTCATAAGGAAGTCTGTCATCTGAGGTTTAGTCACCAAAAGCAGCGACATTGACAGCAGCGCGAGTAGACGCAGAGTGGGCAGGCGAAGTGCACGCATGCTAGAGATCCGGGCGCCAAAGCGTATGTGCAAGGTGTGTAGCAATCAGCGGCGTAGGCGAGGTGTGCGATTGACGACGAGGAAGGTGTGCGGATAGATGAGCGCGGTGAGCTGTCAAGAGAGATGATGCGATGCCCAACGCGAGGAGGTGCCTTCTGGGATATATACTTGGCGGAGCCGGGGGGTGAGGGGGGTGGCGACCGGATTTTGCGATGAGGTGAGATGCCTGAGGCGGAGGGGGGGGAGGAGTGCGAAGTGGCGAAGCAGCGAGGGAATCTTGTGCGAGTCGCTTGTCTAGGCACAGACGACTGCGTTCATTGCCGATGAGGGGATGCATTGACGCGTGCTGGAGGTCCATTTGGGGTGTGCACGACGGGGGGGACTGGGCGCGCGTGAAGGAGGTGTTCATTTCACTTCGATGTCTTAGCTTTGTTAGAGGATATGCTGAACGCCACTGCGGTGCAAGATCGCATGTAGCGGCATCGTCAGAGAGATGTATGCGTCATGCGCGTTGTGAGGAGGGCACGGTGAAAAAAGCAGCGCGCCAACGTGGAGATGAGATACGAGACAGGGCGAGGGATCAGAGAGCCGGACCGGCGCGTGCGGTGAGAACTTTTATTTCCGCACATGGTAGAGCCAGCGTCTCAAAGGCAGAAAGCAGGGGACTGACGCAACACGAACATGAGAATGCCATGAGGGGGATGAGGCAAATCTAGGACAGGTGAGGTGTCATCTGCGAGCAGCGAAGCAGACACCAGTGGAGCGTGAGTGACTGATGAAGGAAGAGATGAGATGAACCGATCGGTAAAATTGCTCGCATATGTTAGTAAGATTAGTGCGCGTGACCAGTTTTAGCAGTACGTAGGATGTAAAGAGCGGTGAAAGGGAGAGTAGCTGGTGCTGTGGTTATACGTGTTGGACTGTAGTAAATGTCGAGATTGTGTGTGTATGGGTTTCTTGGGCTTTATGCGCGAGATGGATGGTGTAGGACACACGGCGTGCGGGGATATGTCGTGACGATGTGATTTATAGGAGGGTAGATGGTGAGATAGAAAACAAGGCTAAAGCGCTAAGTTAAAGGACATCCGTGTTGAGGACCATAGCGACATGAGAGACAAGAAACAGAATAGAATATTGTGAAAGAGTTGTGTGTGTGTGCGCGAAGAAAGTCGATCAGCGGAGAGTGAATAAAGCATTTGGCGCGAGGGAGGCACACGCGGCAAAAGATGTGTCGCAGAGGAAATACGAGCTAACAGTAGGAACCTAGGGAGTATGAAGCTGCTAGAACTATGTTAGCAGACTCTCTTTTACCTATTCAATTTTGGGCTGAAGCAGTCAATACTGCTTGTTATGTGCTTAATAGAGTTTTGGTGACTAAACCTCAGATGAAGACTCCTTATGAAATTTTGATGGGAAGATCTCCTAACATCAGTTTCATGAGACCTTTTGGATGTCCCCGGACTATACGTAATACCCTAGATCAATTGCAAGATTTGTTGGCAAGTCAAAGAAGCTATCTGTTGGGAACTCTACTAACAGCAATGGGTTTTAGAAGTCTATAACAGGGTCACAAGAAAGGTTTCAAGACTGCTTCATGTAAACTACTTAAGATCAGGAGAACAAAAAGGAAAAGGTCCTGGATTGATTTTGATCTTGACTTTCGTAACTCTTCAATGAATTACATACCTGTAAGGAAAGAGAACTATGCTGTTTCAGGAGGAAATGTATCTACCTATGATGATGTTGAAGATTTAGATGACCAGCAGTTTATTGTTCATGGTCCAAGCATTGCTGCAGTTCAGGATAAGCATTCAGAAGAATATACTGCTGACAAGGAAGTTCCATTGTCCTCTGAGGAACAAGCTCTACATGATGAGCTTGTGAGTTTGATGCATCAAGAATCTATTGCTAAAATTCATAATGATGCTCAAAGGAATGCTTTTGAAAAGGAAAAGAGGAGAATAGCACTTGAAAAGGGAAAAGGGTGTGTCGACAGTACTTTCACTCTAAGTACTGCTAACACACCTTCTCAAAGTACTGGCAATACACCTACAGATTCTGATGATGATGTTCCAAAAGATGGTGTTTTCTCTACAAACTCTTTTGATGATGAAAATACAGACACTGAGGAAGGTGGAGCGGCTGACTACAACAACATGGATCCTACCATTGATGTCACCTCTACTCCTACACTTAGAATTCATAAGATTCATCCTCAAAGTCAGATTATTGGTAAAAGTACTGCTGGGATTCTCACAAGAAGAAAGCTTAAAGAAAGTGCTTCTGACCAACACCAAGCCTTGCTGTCTTTTATATACAAGCAAAACAGAACTAACCACAAAGATCAACAGACATGCTTGTTTGCTTGTTTCTTATCTCAAGAGGAACCCAAGAAACTTGTTTTATAATTAAAAATGAAAAAAAAAATAAAGAAAAGGGGCCAAAGTTGCCAAGTTTTAAAAGTTGTTTTATAAGAAAAAGAGAAAAATAAAACACAAGGACTAAAACTGCCAAATGGCAGTTTTCTTTTTAGTTATAAACCACAGGGACCTGTTTTGCAATTCCCCTAAACCTCTTTTAATTCTTTTCTTATAATACTACGGGGACCAAACATGTCACTTTCCAAACTTATTTATAACTGTTTTGGGGTTAAAAGAGAAATGAAAAGAGAAGAAAGATGGGGGGGCACTCTTGCCTCTTCCCCATACTTCTCTTTAAAACAGAACCAGCAACCCTGTACTCTCCCCCATTTCCCGCCAAACCAATACCGGGCAAGCCCCTTGTTTTCAAGCCATCCCATCCCCTCCAGGACTCCTCTCATCAATGCATAAACCTTTCCCACTTACCCTGTCCCTTTATAACTTGCCAACTTGGCAATCCCACAACCTCAACGCACATCAATGGCTGAGTATGGTTCTAAATAAAGCACAATCCCAATCCAATGGCTGGGAATTATGCAAAGGGTCTCTACACTCGCAACTAACACAAACACAAAGGCTGAAGACTTCTATATAAGAAAAGAAGACAACCCGAAGACCACAACATTTTTTTTTATGTTTTAAGTTTAGTCTTAATTTTAAGTATTTCTTTTAAGAATTATTGTACTCAGTTGTTTTAAAAGTTTTATGTGTAATTCCTGCAAGTTTTTATAAAAGTTAAGAAATTTCTTGTGTTATTCCAATTGTCAAAATTTAAAGCCTCATTTAAGTAGCTTAATTCTGTTTAAAGTGATTAAACATATGTTAAAAGTTAGTGAGATCCACTTATTATCCATTATCTCTGCCTTATTTTAATTAAATCAGTAAAAAAACGTTTTTTATATATTTAAGGGGGTGTTTGGTTTTGACCCAAAATGGGTCATATGGGGGTTGTGCATGGGTCAAGCTCACTCAGCCACTTTTGGCTGAGTGTGTAGGGTTTACTAAACCTTTTTAATCCCTAGTTTTAGTGTCAAAATAGTTTTTTAAGCCCTTTTTACTTTCTGTCAAACTTTTACAAAGAAAAAGTGAGCTTAAAGGCTTAAGCTGCATAAGCAGCCTAAGCACACCATTGTGTGCTCATTGTTGATGTTTCTAGCCACTTTAAAGCATCCCATGTTCTGTCTTTGGTTTGGCAGCATAAGTCAAAATGTGTGTATGCATGTGTGTTTTTGAAAACCCTCAAGTTTAAGCCCCATTACCAGCAGGTTTAAGCTTATCATATTAGCTCAAATTTTGGAAATAAGCTCACTTACCACCTTTTGACATCTGTCTAGGTTTGGTCTTGGGAAATAAGCCCTTGTGAGCTTATTGTGTTAAGCTAAAAAAGCCCCTTGGCCACTGTTTGTACTTCCCCTGGTGCTGAGCACCAAATCTAGCCCCCTATTTCTAGCTTATTTGACCTGTAGCTATAGGATATTTTGGCTTATTAACATAGCTTATAGGTATCTCTCTTAGGTTTAGCAGCTTAAATCTCTTAGTTAGCTTCTTAGTTTAGCTTAATTTAGGCTTAAAATAGGCTTTTTTCTGTTTTCTTCTAAACTGTCAACATAAGCTTAAGTCTCTTTCAGCTTATTTTAGGGCTTATTAAGAAGCCTTAGCTTATCATTAGGACTCCCTTAGCCTAGTGACTTATCCCCCTAGCTTTCTAGCTTATTTTGTAGCTTAAATCCCAAAAAGAAAAGCTAAATAAGCTGTTAAGCTTATTTAGCTTTTGCAGTCCAAAAAGCTACATTTCTGGCTTATTGTGAGCCTTTCAGCACTTGCCCCTTTTAAAGAAAATGATAAGCTCAAGCCCCTTTACAACTTTTCTTCTTTGACTTTTGCTTAATAAGCTGTTGGACCCACCTTGTAATCGGGGTCCTTCTCAGGGACTGTTTGTGTAACTTTCTCTTTTCTAGTTAACAGTGTTAGTCCCTGTGGTTAGTTAGCCTGTTACCCCGTTTGTCCTTGTTGCTTTACACTGTTAGTCCTCTAGTTTAACAGCCATTAGACTTTTAGTTAATTAAATAATTAATTTAGGTTTAAATCTAATTAGTTTAATTACTTTTATTTAAAACAGTAAAATTTGGGCATTTTTATATTTTTAGAATTGTTAACTTTTTCTTTATTTCGCAATGGTAGCTGGAAAAAGGGTTTTGATTTCAGAGGAAACCATTAGGGCTGATCTACTATTCGACGATGCTGATGGTGTTGATTGTTTTCCAAAGCAAGTTATTTGGGACTCGCTCAGAGACATTGGCTATGAGGGTAATTTGGCACAACTTACTTTTTCTAAACCTCTGTTTAGCCCTCAGTGGAAGTATTTAATTCATGTCTTACTTCACTGTCTTAGTCCTAAGAGTACATCATGGGAACAATTTGGGACTAACATAGCATCAGCTCTGGTAGGATTAGCAACCAACCAAAAGTTCAACTTTTCTTTGATGATAATGAATGGAATGCTAGGACATATTTCAAATGGTACACCTTTTCTTATGTATCCTAGATTCATTCAACTGTTTTTGAATAAGCAATTAGAGGGAGTAACCAGACCTCAGAATTTTCTACCATCAGTTACTCTTCCCTCTAAGGTCTTTACTTTTATGAGAAAGCATAGTCCTAAGTTCTCATGTCGGATTACACCTTTGACTCCACCTATGTTAGAGGTCGTAACAGCATTAGCAGCAGAGGAAGCACATAGTACTAGTCCTCATTCTAGGGCTGCAAGTTCTCCAAGGGATGCTCAAGGTACCCCTACTCAAAGTGCTGCTCAAGATAGTAGTCTTCAAGGTACTGCTGCCTTCCAAGGTACTGCTGATTTACAAGGTACTGCTGAAGCACAAGATACTGCTGATTCACAAGGTACTGCTGAAGCACAAGGTACTGATGCAGTTCAAGGTGCTGCTGATATTCCACAATCTCCCAATGATTATACTCCCACAGATGCGTCTCAAACATCTGGAGGAGATGAGGGACTTTTGGATTTATATGCTTTAAACAGGGAGGTTAGGAGGCTCAAGAAGCAAACCATTTCTCAAGCCAAACAGATTCACAAGCTAAAGGTCAAACTCAAGAAACTGTCAAAAGTGGTAGAGCCAGTGGTCAAACATCACGCTTTTTGGGTAGAAAGTCAGAATCTTAAGAAAAGAAGAAAGAAGCAAAGGAAGAAGCAAAGGAAGAAGGTGTCTTCAGTCAAACTGGGGAGGAATAAAGATGCAAGTAATTTGTCTGAAGAGAATAATGATCATGATCAAGATGACCATACAGCCTTCGTTTATGAAGATTTTGATGCCACAGCCTTCGTTACTCCTGACTTAGAAAGAAAGAATGATGAAACAGTAGAAAGAAAGAGTGATGAAACAGAAGAGGTACTTATTGAAGAAGAAAAAGATGCTTCTGATGTAAAAAGTGGGGATACTGAAGAATTGGATTTGGAGAAGATTCAAAGTACTGCTAGACAAAGTGCTGTTACTCCAAGGACTTTAGATTTTGATGATGAAGCAGGTCCTTCAAGTCAAATTCGTCCAACTCAAGAAGAAGAGCCTGAAGAACAATTCAAAGATGATGAATTTCTTGCTGATCTCAATAGAACAAGAGGCTTAAGCATTCCTGGTCCCATGCAATCTCAACCTCAACAGCTAACTCAAGCTACTGACCCAAAAGAAAAAGGTAAAGGGATATTGGTTGAAGAACCCAAAAAGAAGAAATTAACTCTTCAACAAATCAGAGCTTTGGAAACTAAAAATGATGAGGAAGTTGCTAGAAAGGTTCAAGCAGAATGGGATGCAGAAGAAGAGAGAAAAAGATTGGAAGCTTTGAAGAAACCAAAGACTATTTCGAAGAAACCTACATCTCTTGTACAAGAAAGGAATCAAATGATGAGTTTCTTAAAGGGTCAAGGATACAAGAATTTGCAAAAACTAAAATATCCACAAATGAAGGAACTGTATGACAAAGTTCAAGAATCCATCAAAGATTCATTCAAGGATTTTATTCCAATGGGCTCAGAAAAGGAAAAGCAGATGTTACAGGAGAGAGATGCAAAGAGACTCTTAAGGAAGAGAAAAGTTACAGTCACAGAAGAACAGCCATCAAAGAAACTTAAATTGAGGACAGAGACAATTGATGAGCTCAGAAACTATCTTAGGATTGTAGACTTTGAGAAGAGTGCACAAGATAGAGAGTCACTGGAAGCAATCTCTATGATTACAGAATTCAAGGTCATTGACTCACCCGATGGAGAGTATCTCATGATTTATAGAGCAAATAGTCATTTCAGAGCGTTCGACACTCT
>BQNB010011397.1:0-27619 GCA_026074375.1 Tanacetum coccineum | reverse complement strand
TTAAAAATAGTACTAAGATTATTAACTGAAGAGTTAAGGTGAGATGACGCACCAGTATCCATGTTCTAATTTGAGTTAGTCGGATCCTGTAAGGTCAAAGTATTAAAAGCATGTGGCAGTTGTGTCTCTTGACTAGTCGAAGCCAAGGAGGCAGATTAGTTTTGTACATCAGCCGAGTAGAGGGCCTGCTGGTGGCCATTGAACCCGAACGTGGGCTTAAACAGTCGAACTCATCACTCTGCCATGACAAACTCGAATACACCACCACCCCCTTCTGCCCTTACCTTGGTTGAAAAACTCTACGCGGTACATAACATCAATAGTCTCGTACCCGAAAAACTCGATCTTCAGGAATCGAACTACTCCACATGGAGTTACTTTTTCAAAGGGCACTGCAGCAACTTTAACGTGCTAAACCACATCGATGGATCGACGTCCACATCTGATCCACCAACCGAAGAATAGATCACGGCTGACTCCATCGTAAAATCATGGATCTTTCTTACCCTTTCTCCAACGCTTCGGAAAAGGATGATCAACACCAACCCTGCTTTGGCTAAAGCCGCCTGGGACACCATCGAAACCATCTTCCAAGAAAAAAAAAGGACACGTAATATGATAGATATTGTATTGATTGAATGAATTACATAAGAGATGGCATCTCTATTTATAATAAATAAATATCTTTGTAAATAAGCAACATCAAACCTAACCCTAATGGACCACAAGCCCACAATCGGGCTTGGGCCACTTATTCGTCTAACAAGAAAAAGGCATTCATTAATTTCAAGATCAATAACATCAATTGTAAGAATCCAATCCTTCAAATTGCATTTAGTTTTTTTTAGATTTTCGTTATTTTAAATCGAGGTATTGAAATTGGAGTTTAATTAAGTTGAAACTTGATGGGTTTAGGGTGCGGTTGTGGCTGTGGAGCATGTCGTGAGGCAGTTTTATGGGCTGCAATACCATCCCGAGGTATAAGATTTTTAATGTTATGAATTTTTATAATTCATGTTGATTTTGTGTGATTTCATTAGTCCACCTGAAACAAAGCTCAATGTTTTCTTCATTTGCAGTGAGTAGGTGATTGGTAATTGAGAAGACATGGTGAAGGATATAGTTGCAGATATAAAACAGAAATCGATGAGGTAATAATTTGACGTGCTTTGCCTAAACATCGTTAGATACATCATGTATTCGTTAATGCTCACTATTTTCTTTGTATAACAATGCATGTGGACTGTTATTCTGTGCTATTTTGGGACTAGATTTCATGTAATTGTACTCACAATGGAAGACGATGACGTGGTAACAATGGGGGTGGGGATTTGCTGCTTCGCCACAACACTTGCACCTCACAAGAAAAGAATACAAAACGTATGTGACGAAAAATCAGATGGATGAAGAACATCAGTGGAGAGGCAACTGGAATGTGGCGAAATGTGTGGCTGCCGCTATTAAAAGGTACCGATGCTAATTATAGGTTGCAATCTTAGCTTTTTTAACTGAATGTTACAATAATATTTGTATAGTTTTTATAGTGCTTAAAAACGTGCGAATAAGAGGTTGTTTAGGATCTGGGCTTATGCTTATATATCAGCGACTGTCTGGGGTTTGTGCTTATATTATTTTGATTAGCTATAAGATTAAGGAAATATGATTTCTTTGTGAGTCATTGTATAATACATTCGTTGTGGATTTTAGGCGGGATGTGATGACAAAAACTATAGTATTTTTTGTTTCCTTTCAAGTAAGCAAGTTTGAGTTCTGTTGACTTTTTTTTTGGTTATGTTACAACGCTATTGGCGATAGTTCTTGACAATATATATGGATTCCCATTTAACGTGATTTAATTTTTATTTTTGGTGAATACACAGGTCTTTATGCGGAAGTTGTATGGAACGTAGGGTCTGACCTTTTAGAGGATTAACTCACTGCAGCTTGCTCATGCCAGGTAATAAAAAAATTGGAGGTGCGGTGGCATCTTTAAAGCTCACGCATGGACCTTACAAATTCACCTAAACTTTCCAAAACAAATACGTTCAAGTACATGTTTGACAACTTACCGCCACCCTTACGACTCATTATTTTCTAAATCCAGATTTACCAGAGACGTGTTAAACACTTAGCATTTAAATATAATAAAAATGTACAAAAAATAGTAATTATAACATTAACCAGGCACTCGGTCATTTAAAACTGTTATGTAGCTACCGAAAATTTCTTCAAACAACACGAGTCTTGGACATTCAAAGATACCGTTTCGAAGATGAAAACAGGAAAAGAAAAGGAACATTTTCTCGCTGGCCTTGCTGCTAGAAGTTAATCCTTAAAACTACCACATATTTTTCTCCTCTTGAATATGTCGATAACAGCAGCTTTGTACAGGTTCCGTCATAGGAGATGATCATTTCGGATGATGAAATGAGTCTGAAATGGGGGAGTTTAGGGGCTGAAGTAGGGGCTTAAATTGGGTGCTGAAACGGTGGCTGAAATGGGTGGGTTTCGGTGCTGAAAAGGGGGATGACACATGTGGGTTTAAGAGCTGAAATGCGTGGATTTTGAGGGCCAAAATGGGTGAATGGGTGGGTTTGGAAGGTGGATTTAAGAGCTGAAATAAGGGTTGGATCTCATTTTTAAAGATACATTAGAAGGTGTAAAAAAATGATTAAAAATAAAGAGGATATATGGGTGTCATGTAGAAATTAGGGTCATGGGTTAGAGATGGATGGGTGTTTAGATTCGCTTATTTTACAGGCTAAAGAGCTTATTTAAAATTAAAAAACTCACTTGCTCAATTTTATCATGTTTTAAGCCTATGAGTCTGATGCAACCTCTTTTCATTTTAAATAATCTCCTAAATCCAAGAAAAAAAGGTAAGTCAAACGACCCCTAAATATACAACATAAAAATACTTGCTAAGTTTTCATAAATGCTCGGTTTCTTATGTAGTCATCGCTTTCACATGTTCATCTTCTACACGTGTTCAATATTTGACTGCCATAAACTCATGATGTTCATACAGATTCGTGACATTGTATTTGTGTCGGCGAGCGACTAGGTGAGCCTACAAGTAGGGGAGAAGGTCAATGTGGTACACGAGGCTCCTTATAAAGAAATGCAAAAGGGTAAGCAACATTAACACTTCCAATCTAATATGTACCCAACGTTTATGGAATGAGTTAGCTTGGTCAATTTTTACGATTTTCCAACACCTTTTGATAATGTTGTTGTCTGGATTTGTGTAGATATTGTGCAGGCAAAACCATCTCGACGATCAGATATACAATCAGTTGGTTGAGAAGGCTAAAGAACAAGGCTATGATGTCACCAAACTTAAGAAGACAACGCACACAAACCCACCGCCTGAGACTGAAGATGCACCTGCAGACACCAACGGTGTGTGGTATAAGAACTAGACATTTACCCATCAAAGTTTATACATTAAAAGTTTATTGGGCAGAGCGCTGAAAACACATATGGATATATAACGACAAGGATATCTATACGAGGGTGCTTGGCATAAAGGAAGATAGCAAGGTTTTGTACGAGGGTGCAACTTATCTTTCCGAAATCAGAATGCTGTATTCCTAACCTCACGTGACTCTGTGATGGAGGTAATTCGAGTTCTCCATAGTTTTTTATTTATTTATGACTATTGCCTTATGTATTATATATAGCTTTGTACGTACGTGCTTAACTGTTTTACTGCTATGATTAACTTTCATTTTTTATAAAGATTAAGTACATAACAGAAGTTCAAGTTGCGCCTTAAGTCTAAAAGACAAGATGTAAAAACGTGTTTGCTATATAATGATCCGGGTGCGTTTGACATGAATACTGCACTAGGACAGTGATGGTTCTTGACGCATTACAAGAAAGAGGATTTGTCAATCGTGTGGTGACTGACGGAATGGAAGCTTGGTATGCGTCATTTTGATATGCATGTATGTTTTTTTTCAGTGCATATGCCTGTTGTAATTTGAGTATGTAGAGACAAGTCACATAAATTTGAATGTGTTTATTCGTGTGATGAAATGCGAGAGTTAGTTGAATAACTGATTAGAGCTTGGCATTAGGAACTGGGTTTATGCATATGAGATTATTAATTGAATCAATATGGAGTTGTGAATAAATTTATTTTCTTGCAGAATTGCGGGTAATATTTTGGGTGTCACTTATTCCATCCACACGAATAAGCTAAAACAAACACCCCATAATATGAAACCGGACGGAGTTCTAACCGATCTTTATGTATCCTAAATGAAAGAACACGCCAGTGCATAAAATACTCGGTCTAAGTTATCATCAGATTATACACCTATGTTTAGGATTAGTATTTTTGGTATTTCCAAATGTAGAGAAAACTGATCAGGATTCTCAGACACGCAGATTATCAAGATTTCCCACACAAGATTTATTTCCGCTTTCATTTTATATTTCCAATCTATAACGCCATTTTAAAACTCATTTTTAAGGCCAATAGAAGTATGTTAGGATGTCGGTTCCGAAGAGTCCTATATTGACAACGTTTAAGAGAACCAACCATAGCTTGAAAACAAAGAAACTAAATCTATGATAATTTCTTTTAGCATGATTCTAAAGGTTACACAAAGGTTGCCGAACATTTAACTTTTGAGATGAGTAAACCTGTTATAAAATTCCCGGTGTCTCCGGTTTCAGTTTTCGATCTTTGTGGGTCTGCACACCCCTATGTCCCAATGAACTATATAGACTACAGCATAGAACACAGTCCAAACATTCAAAAATTTGAGCCAGATTCAATATGTCCAGATGACATGTGTTTTTTGTGTAAATCTGGAAATTAGCTTACTAATGCCCAAGGACTTGGAGCGCAGACAAAAATTGGGGATGTATGTGTTTAGCAAGCACATTATTTATTTTGGTTGGAATGAAAGTTATTGTTTCATTTTAGTTTATTCCATACCATTTAGTCATATGCATTAGTATTTGTGTGTGTATGAATGAATAATGTTAAACACCGCCGCGAAGCGCGAAGAGACAATTCACAACTTGAAGAAATGAACATTAAGACAGATGGAGATGTTGAGAATTTGGAGAAGCTGTTGGCTGAAGAAGAGTGCATTTCGGGAGCTCGAATTTACTGAAGAACTTATTGTTTTACTTTTTGAGAGTATAATTATTTCAAATGTAATGTTGTACAAAAATGTTTGTTGTCATATTTAAAGGGTAGAAAAACCTGAGTTAGTGTCTTAGATAAAAACATGTTCTTTCCTCGTATTACATTGCTTTTGTGTTTACATGCTCTGCCACAACGCAAAGTTAGATATAAGAAACCTCTGTATATTTATTTTCTACTATTTATAAAGATCATCAAACCATACGGATTGACATTCTGGATTTGTATATTTTGTTTTGTTCTCTCTCTTTAAGCAACAATTTAATGCACTATAATGTTGGAAGTTTGGCTCGCGCTCCGCAGCGAAGCGCAGGCTAAAAACCTTGTTAAATGTAATAGACCAATGCAATTTTTGTTTTGAGTTTTAAAAAATGCAATTATCTCATCGATGTTTGCATTCAAACCGCAATAGATGCAGCTTACTTTGCCTCCATTCACCAATACCATTCACATCTTTATCTACTAAACAATGTCTTCGCCTTCTTCCTTTACTTTGATTTTCTCGTGCTGTTTTTCTCTCTTCGTCTCTTCATCTTTGGCAAAACAACATCACGTCCAAAAGCACTTGTTTTGCATGTAACAAAAGATATCAAAACACTTCAATATGTCACCCAAGTCTCCCAAAGAACACCACTTGTCCCGGTTAAGCTAACAGTTGATCTTGGTGGTGAATACATATGGGTCAATTGCGAGCGAGGATACAAATCCTCGATCTATCACCCAGCCACTTGCGGCTCGGCTTGGCTCAGCGGCGGAGATAAGGAGGGGCACAAGGGACATGTGACTCTTAGCGAAAAAAAATTATAATGTAAAATTTTTAAAATATCAAACTTTTTTTATAATTAATTTGCCCCTCATAAAAATCAATTTGTAATGGAGTATTTAAAAATTATCAAAATATGCCCTTTCAAGCAAAGTTTCGCCTCTGGCTCGGCTCCATGCCAAACTTCTCAATACAAATGCATGTGACACTGAATGACCTATATCAAATGCGTTATAGCTCATACACATTACATGACGTGTCAATGTCATGTAAGGTCAAATAAAACAAGACACTAACGAGCTACCATTCGATAAAGAAAATATTTTAATACCTCAAACTCGGTTACGTGGATTTTTTTACCACCCTACTTTTTTAAAGTGTGAAGTAAGGCCCTGAACTTGTAAACTTATTTTTAATTACACCTTAACTTAGTGACATGATGTCATGTGACTTATGATAATGAGAAAAATAATAATTAGATTTTTACGAGTTGCTTTTTCTCATGATAAATATATGATTCAGTTAAATTGTATGGTCAATATCATTCAATTGAAAATTCATTGTCTTAGTTTTAGTTTATTTAATGAAACATGATTTCGCATTTTACCGTGAATGTGATTGTTAAAGTAAAATACCGTACCTTGAGCCTAGAGTGCGTTCCTTACCCTCTTGGTGAAGTATCCTCTTAAATTACCTGAAAGTAAGAAAGAATACCCGTTAACTCGCCCCGGGTGTTGACCCAGGACCAAGCTCGGGCGTGAGAGTAAGTAGGTGAATATGAGCCGAAGGGGCTATATATGGGAGCCGAGGAGGCTGTAGTAATAAATGTGTGTGTGTGTGCAGTAAATGTTGTGTTTTGAATAGTAAATACGGGGGTATTTATACTAGTCAAAACACTGTAGAGATGTACGGTTTCTGGCATGTAGATGGCGACCCTTTCGTCATGTCTCTATCGCCTGTGTCTTAGATGGTGACATCTCTTTAGTTGACGTCACAGTTTATCGTGTAGTCACTATCTTTCTGTGTTTATGGTGACGTTGCACTGTAGGTCTCTGAAATAAAGTCAGCGCTTTGTTGTTTACTAGGCTGACGTCCCGTACCCGTTTATAACTTCATGGCCCGTTCGGACCCTACTGGCCCTTTCGGACCCTTGTGGCCCTTTCGGACTTAAATAGCTTGCTTGGTCTGGAATGATTTGATTGGGCTTGAGTGGTTCGTTTGGGCTTTGTGTGGCCCATTCGGTCTATTAGCCTGTCCGGCATATACGCGGACATGTCCCCCCCAGTATGGCTTTAAGAGTTGTAAACTATTGAAGTCATACTTGAGGTGCTCGTCTGGAAGGGTCCTGAGACATTGGTCCTTATTTCTTTTATTGATGTGTTTGAGACAAAATCATAATTACAGTGGGTTAAAAACCATTATGACTTTTCATCGTCTCTTCATCCGGTGTGTACACGTGTTGAGTGATTTCTCATCAATGGTCACGATTGGGCTTTTGACAGCTGTTGTGTGTTTTTTGACGAACCAAAGCCCATTTGGGGCCTATAAATAGTCCCTGATCATTCATTTTTTACCGTGTGTAAAAATTTTAAAATCATAGCCGAACGTCCCTTGCCTGCGAGATAATTATCCGACTCGTCCAGCCGTCTTTTCCTTTATTGTGATCAGGTATACCTTTCTTCCTTTTTTGACTTTCTAAGTTGCCTCCCCTTCGGATCTTTGAAAATGTTTGACGTGGAACAAGCTGACATGGGGTCGCAAGCCGAAGCCTCTTCGTCCAGTAAGCGTGACATGAGTTCTTATATTTCTACCATGAAACCTTCGGATGTGAAAGCCCTCACTCGTAAATATAAAATTCCTAGGGATCTACACCCTGTTGCTGTTTCTTCCGAATGGACCATGGACCGTCTGACTGACGAGTATATTGGTCTCTATGAGCAGTATTTTGAGTTTGTCGGGCTAAGGGTACCCTTTTCGACCTTTCTTCTTGCTGTGATTAGGCACTTTCATGTACATATCTCCCAATTAGTGCCACTGGGTTTGACCCGATTGACCTTATTCGAGTTGTACTGTCGAAGCCTTAACATTGTCCCTTCGGTAACTTTGTTCCGGGTTTTTTATAAACTTAGCAAACAAGGGGATTGGTTTTCATTCGAGAAGAGAGCTGGTAAAGATTTTCGAGGTAAGATTTTGAACGAGACATTCTCTTGTATGAAGAAGTGGAAAGGGCGTTTCTTTTTTATTGACCGAAGAGCCATTCCGGATGCTATGTGCTGGAGACATCATGATTCGGATATAAGTGACCCTGCACCCAAAGATGGGTTCGATGAGGCTGATGTTATTACTCTGACCCATCAGCCTATTGATATTCGTGGTATTCCGAGCGGATTGCTTTTTAGTGCTGGGTTGGCTATCACTTGGGAATTTCCTAAGTTCCGTCCTTTGTTCAAAGATCCGGAGGGCCATGGTAATGAGAGGGCACTTATCTCCTTCTTTATTTGTTTGCGACTTTGTATATATTCTTTCCTTTATTTTCTCACCTGGTGTTTTTTTTGTAGTTGTTACCATGTCGGAGTATTTACGCCTTCCTTTTCTTTCCGGAATGACTATCGAGGCTGGGGAGGCCTTGACCGAACAAGACGTCATTCCTCAACATACTACCACTCCTTTTAGTGACGATGAGCAAGTTCCTGGCAAGACGGACTCACAACAAAGGGTTGAGGCCTCAGATCCTAAGATAGTGGCCACTAGGATAAGGAAAGCGCATGCTGCTGCCAAGAGAAAAGCCGAGAAGCACAGGGAGTCCGAAGGTGCCGGAGGGTTTAAGGGGAGTTCGAAAAGATGTAAAGACAAACCTTCTGATCACATCCCTTGTCCTACTCCTCTTCGGACTATGGAGGCGGTTACTTCTGATGTTTCTAGGGGTGAAAATGTGGTTTCCCCTACTCAGGCTCAGGGAGATAATTTGCTTGAGATTCTTGCACATGACTCTACTAATACCACTACTCGCCCTTGTGAAGAGCATCATAATAAACACTCAGGGGTTCTTGGTAATAGATATGGTAGTTTTGATGATGATGTGGATGAAGAGGTTGAGCTTGAGGGGCCGGATAGGCATGTTAGCGACACTACGGAACGGGTTGTTATTGGAACTGAGTCAATCCCCACTGCTGCAACCCGTCCAGATAATGGGAAGTCTGTTGCCCAAGAGGAAACTCCTATGCTTGATCCCCTTTCGAAAGGCGTGTCTTTCATTTCCCCTTCATTTTCTTAAGTGTTTTATTCTTCGCACTCTGTTGCTAATAGGTGGTGTTTCACAGGTGCAGGTGCCGATGAGGCTGGGTCTTCTTTACCTCCGTCTCTTTTTGTTCCGACTTGGGGAATCCACCAGAGGAGCCGAGTGACCACTCCGGAGGAGTGCCGTGATTTGATGGTTAACCTTATTCCTCCTGGTGTTCAAGAGGAGATGCATCTTTTGGATAATAATGTTGTTTTGGACAGAGCCTGGTTTTCCTTGGCCCGTGGTGCTATGGCACAAACCCACGCCCTCCGTCAGTTTAAGTCTCTATATGACACCCATCATGCCTTGCAATAGAGTCTTGAGACTACGCGGAGTCATCTTGTTCGGACCCGAGAAGACTTTAATGTCGTTCAAAATTTCAACAACACTTTGTCTAAGAGGCATAGGAAACTCCGCGAGGAGCATGCCCAGTGTTCTGAGGGTCTTGCTGTTGTTCGGGCCGAAAAGGATAGTCTGATGGCTATTAATGCCGAACAGGCCCTTCGGATCAAAGAGTTGGAGCAACAATTGAAAAGTGCTGATGAGGTCCGTTCTTCTGCTGTGAAAGACCTGGAAAGCCAGCTTGCTCAAAAAGACTCTGCATTGGTTTATGCTGAAAGGATTTTTGGTGAAAGACACTCGGAAAATGAGGAGCTCCGGGCCCAACTTGCCTTTGCCCAAAGGAGACGACCGATGCTATTAGGGAGCTTCTTCCCACTGTGGTGGAGCGCCTCTTACAGAGCCATGAATAAAAACAAAGTCTTTCCGTTCCTTTCAACTATGAGCTCCAGACTAGATGGGGGCAAGGTCTGGCTGATGAGAGATCCAAAAAGGAGCTCCATAAGATAATGATAAGGATGAACGGGTTTGATCCTTACTCTGATAAGAAGATGAATGCTGAATACGAGAGGTTGTTTTCCAAGACTTATTCGTACGTGGACCGTATCTCTCACCTCTCCGAGAAGCCAGTGCAAGATCTCTTAAAACTTCATCCTGCCCCTCCTCCTAGGGATGCTCCCAAGGCTGGTTCCGGAGGTATTGTCTTTGCCCCTAGACTCGTTAGGGCTGCGGAGGTGGCCCGCTCAAAAGACACAACCTCTCTTCAAGATCCCACTTCCAAGAATGCTTCCAAAGGTTCCAAAGCTCCTCCCTCAAAGAAGACTTAGCTTGTAATTTGTAATGAATAGGTCTTATTTTGCATTGTTTGTATCCTTGAACGAATGTCCCTTTTTGGGCCTGATATAATTTAACTTATTTTGGTACCGTTGTAAATTTGCCTTTGTCGCAATTGATTCCTTACTTATCTGCTTGTACCACTTGTATTCGAATGGGCTACCTTTCATATAGATGTAGCTACCATGGGGTCACTTCCTCCGAGGAGGCTTTGCCATATGTACAATATGTTTCGTCTGAAGGGATTTTGCCCTTTCTTCTATGTTTTTTTTATAACTTAATGTTTGTGTGGTTTACCCTGTGACTTAGTTGTCTTTGGGATTTATTTTGTCCGAAGGGGCTGCGCCCTTCCCTATCATTTTTACCCTGTGACTTTGTTGTTTGTGGGGTTTATTTTGTCCGGAGGGGCTGTGCCCTTCCTTATCTTTTTTACCCTGCGACTCAGTCTGTGGGGTTTATTTTGTCCGGAGAGGCTGTGCCCTTCCTTATCTTTTTTACCCTGTGACAGTTGTGGGATTTATTTTGTCCGGAGAGGCTGTGCCCTTCCTTATCTTTTTTACCCTGTGACTTAGTTGTCTGTGGGGTTTATTTTGTCCGGAGGTAGCGATCCGTCCGTCCCATTATTGCAACAGATATTGGAAAATTGCCTTCTCCTTTTGAACTAGGAGGAAAGGCTATAATATTAATTAATTAGCATTCGCAAATACAGAATTCATAAAACAATAAATCCTATAAGTAGCATTTGCGTAAATTAACTGCGTGCCATGTTCAAGGCACCACTTTATCCTCCATTGTTTGCAACTTGTAAGAGCCATTCTCGAATGCTTCTGTGACTCTATATGGGCCTTCCCAATTTGGTCCCAACTTTCCTTCATCCTCCATCCTGCTTGCTTCATTCCTTCGATACACAAATTCTCCAGGCCTAAAACCAGCTGGGCGGACCCTCTTGTTATAGTACTGTTCCATCTTTGTTTTGTACTTTGCCTCGCGTACGGCAGCTGCTTCCCTTCTTTCCTGCAACAAATCTAGGTTCAAACGCTGCTCCTCCTCATTGTATTCCTCCCGTATCATTAAGGTTCGATAAGATGGGATTCCTATCTCGGCCGGGATGACCGCTTCACTTCCATAGGTTAAACTGAAAGGAGTTTCACCATTGCTTTGTTTGATTGAGGTCCTGTGAGCCCATAGCACATTTGGTAGCTCGTCTACCCAACCGGCTCTTTCCCTTCCTAGCCTGGTCTTGATTCCTTCCATGAGGCTTCTATTGGCCCTTTCCACTAAACCGTTGGCTTGTGGGTGGGCTACTGAGGTGTTCATCTGTTGGATCTTGAATCTGGTGCACCACCCTTTGAATGGCTCATTTACCAACTGTGCTCCATTGTCTGTGACAATTATCCTTGGAAGGCCAAACCTGCAAATGATGTTGTCCATAACAAAGCGGATCACCTCTTTACCTGTTATTTTGACTAGAGGCTTTGCTTCTATCCACTTAGTGAAATAGTCAATTGCTACAATAACAAACTTGGCTCCTCCTCTGGCTGGTGTCAGTGGTCCTAGGATGTCCATCCCCCATTGATAAAAGGGCCAAGGGGCCATGATGGATGTCATGTGTGTCTTGGGGAGTCTTGGAATCGGGGAATGAATTTGGCATGAGTCACATTTGTCTACCTCTTCTTTAGCATCAGCATGCATTGTGGGCCAGTAATAGCCTTGCCGCATTGCTTTCCTGACCACTGCTCTTGGGCCTATGTGCATTCCACAAGATCCCATGTGGATTTCCCGAATTACATAATTTGCTTGTAAAGGACCCACACATCTCAACATCGGAACCAAGTATCCTTTTTTGAACAGTATTCCTGACTCTATCACATATTGGCTTATCTTGGCGCGCAAAGACCGTGCTTCATTTTTGTCCGAAGGGACTATTCCTTCTTCCAAGTAGTTTGATTGAGGGGGAGTCAATCCAATTCTCCCTTCTTCTTCCACAATGGTTTTGCACCTCCTTAGCGTCGTTGATTTGCATTGAGAAACTCTTTCCACTAGAATTTCTTGGTGAGGTGGTGAAGGGACTGTGGCCAGCATTGCCTTAATTATCCGCATTTCTGATTATCTTCTCTCGGTATGTTCTCAATGGAAAATGTCTTGAATGTGAGATGAATCCTTGGTTTGGCAATTACTTGATCATTGACATCATTTGGTAGCTTCCGTATGTCCCATTGATTTGATTAGCAACCAATTTGGAGTCTACCTTCACCTCTATGGCTTGACACTTATCTTTTCTCGTGCAATGCGGTAAACCCCCCCCCCCATTGCGAGGAGGGCTTCGTACTCTGCTTCATTGTTGGTACTGACAAATGTTAACCGTAGAGCATAAGTATATTCCAAACCACTAGGCCCGATTAACACGAGACCTGCTCCTGAGCCCTTCAGACTGGCCGCCCCATCCGTGAAGGAGCGTCGACTCAGTGTCACATCTACTTAGGTGGTACTTCGAGCATATTTTTTTTTGAAAGTACTCTTCTTCTGCCTCTCCATCGGAGCTTCTTGGACAGAAATCTGCCAGGACTAGGCCTTTTATAGCATTCCTGGGTTAGGAACGAAATTTTGTATGCTCTATCTCCACAAACGTACTGTGGCCCAACTTCCTGAGGGCTTCTGTTTGTCTAAGAATATTTTTTATGGGTTGGTCCGTAATGACCTTGACAGGATGAGCTTCAAAGTACCTTCTTACCTCCTCGTCCTGTTAACTAAAGAAAGGCCAGTTTTCAGAGGGGAATTTTTTTTTAATTCTTTTGCATCATTCAGCGTTCTGCTCCACATTACTGGACTGGCCATTGTCTTCCGTTTGATCTGTCAGCAGTACTGCTGAGACAGCCTCGCTTGCCACTGCTAGGTATGCATACAATGTCTCCTTCGGAAAGGGCGGTGATAATGATGGAAGGGATATTATCAGCCTCTTCATCTGCTGAAAAGCTTCCTCTGCCTCCGGGGTCCATCGGGACTCATGCTTATTTTCTTGTTATGTTTTTGAGAGTGTTGAAGAAAGGGAGAGCCCTTTCGGCTGGAACTTGCCAGGAACCAGATTTAAACGAAGCTAGGCTTTCACTGGACTTTGCATTTACCTTATATATTTTGGGAAGTGAGATGATAGGCCTTTGTTCTTTTTGGGGTTTCCCTGATTCTTCCGATGTGAACCATGTTATCCCAAAAATTTGCCCTCTTACACCAAACGAACATTTTTTGGGATTCAGCTTCATGTTTATTGCTTTCAAATTTTCGAATGTTTCTGCAAATGTCCGCCAGGAGATCCTTCTCATCTTTGCTTTTGATAACCATGTCATCCACATATGCTTCTAGGTTCCTTCCTATTTGGCTTTGAAAAGTTGAGTCAACCAACCGTTGGTAGGTGGCACCCGCATTTTTTAAACCAAATGGCGTCTTCATGTAGCAGTATGTCCCTTGCTCTGTGTAAAGGCTGTCTTTTCCTATCTTCTCTTGCCTTCTGAATTTGATGGTAACCCTTTGTAGCTTAAGGAAACACTCCCGCTGTTACTGAAACCTATGACTGCTTCGACCTTGCAATCAATTCTAGGTCAAAGGATAATAGTCTTTCGGGCATGCAGAGTTCAAATTTTTAAAAATCAATACACATCCTCATGATCAATCACATTTCTGACTAGAACTGGTTTGAGATATACGTTGGGTTCTTGACTGGACGGACTATTCCTGCTCTTACCCATTCGGCTACCTCATTAGTGACAGCTTCGCTTTTTTCTGGAGAAAAGGTCCTTCTTTTCTGGCAGAACGGTTCCAAAGACGGGTTTACATTGAGGGAGTGCTCTATGATCCTTCGAGGCACCCCGGTCATGTCAGCAGGTTCCCAAGCGAAGACCTCCATGTTATTTATTAGGAGTGTCTTTAGTTGGTTCTTGCAAACTGGAGAAAGTCCTCCTCCTATGGTAACAATTTGATCTGGGAAGGAGGGATTAACTAGTATTTGCTCAGTAAGGTCTGCCCCTTCATCCGGCTGTCCTGCCTCATGGATCTCCGGTTGCTTCTCCGTCAGTATTTGCTTTCCTTCTCGAAGTCTGCATTCTGCGATTATCGTTGCCCGGGTTACCAGAGTTGCTATTCCTTTTGGAGTGGGGAACCTGATCATTGAGTGGATAGTCGATGGGATAGCATGCAGTGCTTTCAGCCCTGGTCTTCCCAAAATTATGTTGTAGGGAGAGGGGGCGCGAATGACTAAGAATTTTATGGACATCCTTCTACTCAGACCTTCATTCCCAAAACATACCTCCAGATCGATTTTCCCCAATGGCTTCGCCACCTCGCCGGCGAAACCCACCAAGTCCGTTCTTGTTTCTCTTAGTCCGGCCCTCACCTTCGCAGGCAAGTTTTCAAAACAATGTTCAAACATGACTTCCACGGATGAACCCTCATCCACATACACGCGCCTAACCACGATACCCTTCCAACCTTTCAGCTTCTTTGATTAGTGGTTCATCGGATGCATCATTGATATGACCCATAGGAAGGCTGCATAGGGGTGTTCATCCAAGCTTCTGTTGCTTCACGGTCCTTGCGTTTTTTCTCTTTGGAGGAGAGGATTCCGACCATGTTGATTACCTTGGGTGGAAGGGGAGGGTTTCTACCTTGGCCCCTTCCTACTCTCTACCTTAGGTCCTTCATCAAGTGATTCAACTTTCCTGATTCGAGGGCGATCTCCAATTGTTTTCTCAGTTGTATGCAATCATTTGTGTGATGGCCCTTATCTTGATGATAGTCACAGTATTTATCGGGATCGCCTGTTCTCAACGGATTCGCTACTGGTCTTGGTGCTGGCAATTGCAATTGGGTTTCGGTGGCTAAAATTTCTTTGGGACACTTAATCAGAGAGTCCAAAGAAAGTACATGTACTGTTTTGTTTGCTTGATCTCTTTGGGGATAGGGAGCTCTGTAATCCCTATGCCTCCCACCGTTGAAATTGTCTCTTACCTTGTAAGGGTTTTTATAATCATTTCCCTTGTGGTCTCTTCTTTGGTTACTTCGGTTGTCTCTGTCATTTCTTGTGGAAGTTGGAAAGGTCAATCTTTGATGGACATCTCGTGATCCTGTCGGAAAGGACAGGCGACGATGAATGTCCCTCGACTCTCCTGGTGGGAGTTCCGTGCGGGCATACGCTTCTTCCGCTCGGACAAATTCATCCACCCTTCTCATCATTTCATCAACGGTTTTGGGTATGTTGCTTGAGAAGCGTTTTGCCAGTTCAGGCGATTTTATTGAATCCGTAAAGGACGAGATCTTCATAACTTCCGGAACACCCATGATGAGACCCGTTTCCACTGTCCATCTTTCTTTGAACGCCGGTAGGGTCTCGTTAGCCCTTCTCACCACCTTGGTGATCTCATGAGGCTCTTTGTAGCACGCCCTCCTTATGGAGTATCTGGTAGTGAATGCTTCCCTTAGTTGGTACCATTCATTGATGCTATTGAGCGGCAGACTCTCGAACCAGCCCCTGGCTCCTCCGTCCAATGTTTGCTGAAACATCCGACACCAAACCGGCATGGGCCATTCTCCTGAGTTTGCTGCCAACGAAAAATGATTTAAATGATCGACTGGGTCAGTGGACCCATCATACAGCGTGATGTTGGTAGGCATAACATATTCCGGTCCTGCGAACTCAATGATCCTTCTTGTGAGGGGTGTTTTAAGTATTTCCTTGAAAGGCTTGCTTAAGTCTTCCTCGCCGACATCTTTTCCTCTCGCGACACGTCCTTCTTTTAGAAGTATATTGTCTGTTCCAAAATCCAGACGTATCGGGTCAGCCTTGTTCTGTCGGTTGTAATCTTTGATTTATGATTTATTGCGAATGTGCCTTCAATTTGCTCTTTTGTGAGAGGAGGGGGAGTCCCTTCTCGCTCGTTCCGATCGTCCATCCCTCCTCCGGATGGTTTCGTCATTCTCTCTTAGTTGGTAGATGAGATAAACGGGTCCCACGGATGGCGCCAAAATGTTAAAGTTAAATTACCGATACCTTGCGTTTTGGCGAGTTCCCATACCGCTCTTGGTGAAGGATCCTCTTAAATTACTGAATGTAAGAAAGAATACCGTTAACTCGCCCGGGTGTGGACAGGACCAAGCTCGGGCGTGTGAGTATGTAGGTGAATATGAGCCGAGGGGCTTTGTTGGACGCCGAAGAGGGTATAGTAATTAATGTGTGTGTTGTGTGCAGTAAAATGCTCTCCTGTTGAATAGTAAATACGGGGGTATTTATACTAGTCGAAACACTATAGAGATGTACGGTTTCTGGCATGTTTGTTGAGACCCTTTGCATGTCTCTACGCCTGTGTCTTAGGTGGTGAATCTCTTAGTTGACGTTTAGTTTATCGTGCGTCACTAATCTTCACTGTGTTTTATGGTGACGGTATATCTTTGTTGACGTTTGTCGTAGATAATATGAATTGTAGTGCACGCTTTGTTGTTTACTAGGCTGACGTCTCATACCCGTTTGGAACTTTATGGCCCGTTCGGACCCTTGTGGCCTTTTCGGACTTGAATACCTTGCTTGGTCTGGAATGATTCGATTGGGCTTGAGTGGTTCGCTTGGGCTTTGTGTGGCCCATTCGGACTATTGGCCTGTCCGGCATATACGCGGACAATACCAAACCATCCCTAACTAAAAACTATAAACCATAGTCATAGAAACCAAAAGATTATTTCATATTTTTGCGTTATGCTAAAAATACTAAACGAATGTAATTTTTTTTTTGATATACGATCATTACAAAGTGGCTATGATAAGCGGTCTTAATCTTCAGTAGATTTACCAAGTAAACGTGTTATGCGAAAATATCATGACCTATTTTGTTGTGCTTTTGGGTTTTTAAAACCAAAACCCATTTTGTTGTGCAATTGACGACATATACTACTATAGATGCTCGTGTTTCAACTCAGAATTAAACATCCAGTTGTTTCCAATAGCTACGTTGTTAATCCAAATATACATACAAGCACCTTCTTACACATTTGAACGTATGTCAAGTAAAGTTCTTTCGACCACATGGCGTTGTTAGAGCCTTAAAGAAGTAGGAAAACAACACAACTCCGAAGTTTCTACTCTTCAGCATCACTTGCGCCACTTAGGTCTACATTCAGGTAAAAAAAGCTACAAAAGAAAGTTTGTTAGCGCCCTCAACAACACAAGTAGCATTTTGGATCCATTAAGTTTTGGTGCTAACATGTCAAACGTGTAACTTTTAGATAATAACTAAAAGGAGAAGTGGTCAATCAAGTTAAGTGCTTGTGATTAACTGCATATTTACAACCTTCTATCTATGTATATTGTTTTACTCAAAATTATTGAAGCATTTTATTACCAATATTTCTTCATATATACATTTGATATAATTAATGTTGATGCATATAAAAAAATAGAGTAATATGTTAATTTAGTGTTGATGCATCTAAACAAATAGAGTAATATGTTAGCAGATCAATTCAAATGAGTAGCTTTAATATTATCTAAAAAGCTCTTTTTTTTACCTATTACCCATATTGACCCACTCATTCTGCTATATATGCTCAAGATTTCTATATTTTACTGAATGAAAGTCTGATAAGTACTTGATGTAAAAGTAAGTGGCTTTCAGTAAGCCTAAAGAAGCAAAGTGGGTTGGCAAAGTAGAAATTGTACTTATAACTTTCCGGTTATCACCGAATCCATGTTCAGCACATCACTTACAGTTGACTCAAAGTGAGTTGTGGCATCAAAGATCTGTTGAAACATGAAAGAATAATTACAAAGCCACAATCATATGACTATTAATCAAAATGATATGTTAACTATAAATTATATATCAGGACCTGAACATGCCGATTATTCTAATAGATATACTTACATGAAGTTAAAGGCCCCGGTCACTCTTACTATTGTAACATATCTCCAATAGCTTAAGCTATTTCAAACAACCAACCACAGATCTGTGTGTCGAACTTCAGACCCTTCAGGTTACCAAGTTATTTTAAATTACCAGAAGGGTGGTGGGAGATACAACTCTTGTTGAGTAACAATTGACATGCATATCTTCACTTTATAACTTCGGTTTAAAACTTTTGGAACTATTGTGTAGATAATTATTCCAAAAGACATCAATGTAGGCAAGCATAAAGTAAATAATTATTGACTTGGGGAAGAAGAGTACCTAATTCTTGAACTTGTTTTCAGATGTTCCGCGAGATTATTACCCATGTCTTTGACTTTGTCCTGCACATTTAAAATATGAACATGAGCCATTTCCTTCTATATATTTCCAGTCAAGTAATTTCACCTTCGACGCCCCTTTCAAGATGACACAAACCTAAATATATTTGGAAACAATCTATAAAATGAAACAATCTATAAAATACTATGTATAAAGCATGTGTCATAATAGTTCAATGTGAAACAAAGCTTACGCAAACATAACATTGTTTGTTGATGTGGGAAAAAGGTGTTGCAACGTAATATTTGTCGACAACTTAGACTTCACAAGTTAGAAATAAGGTAATGTTTATAGTTAGAATCTTACATTGTGTTTTTTAAGAACGGTGATGATAAGTTATGGGGGGAAATCTATTAATATACTAAAATACTTATTGACGGCATTTTCAGATCCACGAAGAACTTAATTCTGGAAATCTACGATTGTGGTTGCTCTATGTGATACTTGAGGTGATTGCAACGACATGGTTTATGCTGAAGTTTCACTCGAAAGGGTTGTTGAATCTGATCGCAATAGATGAGGTATGCTGCTTTATTGGTCAATAGTAATCATTTGTCTTATTGATTTTTTTAATAATTCTGGTCGAATTTAGTGATTTATGCTCAACTTTTCAGGCGCATTGCATCTCGACATGGGGCCATGATTTTAGGTACTTTTTCAAGGGTCACGCAGTTTCTTGTTATTACTCAAATAATACTTGCTACAATCGGTGTTTAATTTGTTTTCGTTATTCGCCTCAAAGAAAATCCATATGCAGATACCGTAACTACAAAAAAATAGCAAACTTCTCTTTCGGAAGTGTCTGCAGACATACCAAAATTCAGAATCTACCGAGGCTACTGAGCAAGCTTACCAAGTAGTATTATAACATCCCCTACACATACCTTCTTCGTGCTCAGGACCCCCCAATAGCAATTGATCCCGCTTACCATCATAACCCAACGTTTAAACCATAAATTCATCTATTTGGAGTCTCTGAACATGATTTTTTTCAGGCTGAACTCTGTTCGAGCGATTATAACTTATTTCTCCTAAAGTTATGCGTTCATAAGCAGGCTTTTAATCCTTTATTGTCAATCTAATCACCCTAAATAAATATGACGAGGTCTTAAAGAGGCCCAATTGCCCTGTTACCATTACTCGGTCTACACTCTTTTCTTGATGATGCCTACAGTTCTATTCATAAGACCTTATATGCGTTCTGACTGATCAATTAAAACCGTGTCGAGGAGACCTCGTGCGGGATCGAAGTGAAACTCTGTCTCCTTGAACGCGCAACCAGGAGATGATTTGCTTTCAGGTTATCAAAAATGACATTTCTTTGTACTGTACATACTGTCTTAATTCACCTTTCTCTACCACTCTACAAATTTTGAGTATGTCCTACAAACCTGATTTTTGCTTCTCGTGCAACGACGCAAGTTGTGGTGGCTACAGTAGCTTATTGGGTATGTTAATTATTTGTCTACCTGAAGCACATTAAGTTTATTAATTTCATTAAGCTAATACACAAAAGGGTGTTGGTGAGGTGTTAGTCCCGTCCAATCAGCCATAGACTCAAACCCGTATCTTTGACTTGTAAAACAAATATACGACAACCTTATATAAAAAAAAACAAAATCATTAGCCTCAGCATATGGGAGGTCCTTATATGATCGGAGACAGTTAAAAGAACACCTATTAGATAGCATAAATAAGTGTGATCTACATCAATATAGATACATTTGAAACTCTTAAGACATGAAATGAGGCTAACTTACTAACATATGTGTCGGGTTTGTCACTGTATTCATAATCTTTAGCAGGGTAACCTGGATCCTTTCTTGTTGTTTGTAAACAACAAAAAAGCATCACACACAACCAACCATACATACTGATACCCAAAAGCACACCCCTGGTTAAACTTCACAGATACAACCGAGTCTTCATCGTAGCTGCAGCTGAGTGTCGCCTAAAATCGCAGCTGCCCACGCAAATGGACAAGTACTGATCCCAAAACAAATGCATTGCATATCAATAGACTTTAAAAAAAAAAATGAAATTACATTATCAATGAAGAAGGAAAAACACCATTTGAATTAAAGAAGAGGAAGACACAATTTGAATTAAACTTTAATAACAACTATTTATTGTAGAGGTTAGAATGGGCACAAAAAGGCAATTGATGCGGATGCTCATGTACTGGTTGACGTATCGTTCTACACGCAACTCGACATTATCAGTGGTGTTGGGGTTTGCTTAATTTAAGTTTTATATCTACTTTACGATAGACTTCCTTAGTTTAAAGGATATTTACTTGAACTTAAGCATATAAAATAATATTTGCTATAAAAGTAAGTAGATAAGCACTTGAATTAGCAATCATAAACACCCTCTTACTTGAACAGTATTAAAAAAGACATGCGTATAAAATATTTATGACCAACTGACGCAAAAAACAGGTTGTGGGCAATGCACTCAAATGACCAGCTGGGATATTGTCATCACATTATAATCGCATAACTATACCAATGTCTCCACATAATAATCTTGTGTGACATCATAAAAGCTTTTTTTTTAGTAAAGGCTTACTGCCCAACCCATTCAATAGGACTGATTATCCCTGATTACTTTTCTTATCAGATACATGAAATTTGACATACCATGAAATTTCAAAATTGTTCAAGTTACTTTTCATGTTCCGTGTTTCTGATTAATTTTCATCGTATGAGGCAATTTTGGTCTACGTTTTCCATTGATCTATAATAGCCAAACCGCAAAAAATACCAATTAAAATTATCACTTAGGGAGTGATTAATTCTCATTGAAGCACCAATTATCATTGGTATGGCACACAAATGGAATGACCATCGACGTCCTATCCCATCAGCAATCCATCCACTAATTATAGGTCCCAAAAAAAGCACCTCCCAAACATGCTATTCCATTGCAGATCTCATGGAGGTGGGGTTGTAGAGTTTTTGGGAGGAGAAAAGTGTTGATCTGGGGTTGTAGAGTTTTTGGGTGTGGTTTTTTTTTTAATGTTATGAAGGAACTTCCGTTTTTCCTTTTTTTTCTTTAATTTTACTATTTGGTCCAAAACTACTGAAAAATAACCCGTGAAACCATGTGTATTTTCAGATATTTTATGCTTCTTTATTACTATAAAAACGAATTTGTATAAATTTTAGCTAAATCGGGAATACTTAATTTTTTCTTTTTAAATAAAAATTAGAATTAAAAAAAATGAGAGAATGTTTTTTAATAAGGAAACAATCTTTTTTTTAAATACGAAAATCTTCACTTTACGTTTTCCTTTACTAATACGAAAAAAATGAGAGAATGTTTCTTAATAAAAGATATGTATTTGTAAACTTTTTTCAAATTTTGTTAAATAACTTAAATATGGTGTCACGCGTATTTTTTAAGTTTAAGTTTGCACTTTTTTAATAGCATTTTCACCCTATGATGAAACAGAGTATTAATTCTTGAGCATCGATTGAGATGCCTAAGTGTTATATCTAATTTCATGATTAAACATACGTGTCAGCATACTCTTGGAGACAACAGGAGGACTCACTTATTCGCAAGCCAATAATTTACTGACATATCTATTAGGCACATAATTAGTCACATTTTGTAGGTCTTCCAATCATTTTCTTTAATTCTTTGTTTAGTGCTAGCAACTTTTTTCTTTAAACAAACTTATTACTTGAATAAGATAACTTTAAATTCACCAACGCACTTGTCGTTATTTTCACTTCTATTTTCGTGCTGACAAAATTTTTCCTTTTCGTCCCCTCTTGATTTTTTTTAGCTCCGCCCCTATATGAAATACATTTTAAAATGGTATAAAGATAATAAACAAATAAGAGAGATTTACACATATATATTTTTCAACGTTTAAATTCTATATATTATAATTGAATTCAAAAATTACTAAGATTGTTTCCGGAATAAAATTTTAATTTGAATGGCAATTGTTTGGTGATCTCCTCACAACTTAATCATAAACCAAAGTTGATGTTTAAGTAAAACTCATGCTAACTTCGAAATATATTCAGGGACTTTGATTCTATAGATGAATAAAATACTTTTAAATGAGTTTCATATTAATTGAAAAGAGATGGCATTATTCCTTGAAACATTCTCATATATTGGCAAAGTCTGGAACCTTTCTAGCTCTGGTGAGTTCTCCGTTTCATCGGTTAGATGTTTAATTGACGATAAACTTCTTAACGTCGTCTTTGATCCACAAACAGGTGGGTGCGATTTGGTGCCATATCTAGGTTAATGTTATTGCTTGGAAGGTTAAAAATAACTCGCTGCCCACTAGATTTAACATTTCGCGAAGAGGTATCTCCATTAACTGTATTAAATGTGCCATTTGCGATATTGGAGTGGAGACGGTTAACCACTTGTTTTTTCCTTTTACATTAATTGTCCCCCCCCTAATGTGGAGCTTGTTACTCAATTAGTCAAATGATTTTCGATGGTGGGAGTTCCTTACTTAGAGATTGATCTTATGCGGATTCTGGGTATCTCTTGGAATGGATTAACTTGCATCTTCCCATAGATAATTGATGGCTGGAGGGAGTGTTTTATGTTATGTGGTGGTATGTTTGGACTTTCCGTAACAAATTGATCTTTGATTCTACAAGCCCAAGGAAGACGTCTTTGTTCGATGATATTGTGTCTAAGTCTTATTTTTGGATTCGTCATAGATGTAAAACCAAGTTCAGTATGAACGATTGGCTTAAAAACCCCAACATTATTTCTTTGTAATTTGCTAGCTTCTTGTTAGTGTTTCATCAATAAATCTGCCGTTAAAAAAAAAGTAAAACTCATGCTAACTTCGAAATATATTCAGGGACTTTGATTCTATAGATGAATAAAATGCTTTTAAATGAGTTTCATATTAATTGAAAAGAGATGGCATTATTCCTTGAAACATTCTCATATATTGGCAAAGTATAAGTTGGTTACTTGATTTGGTCACAGCCATATGATTCTAAATCATGGCAGTGAAGAGTAGGGCAGCCTAACGACTATGTTTTAAGTGAAAGAGAACTAAGGGCCTGTTTTGTAAGTGGGTATAAAAGGGTTTGGGTTGAAACATTTGTAAAATCCTTTGTTTGGTGTCTTCTGTTTAGGCTCAGCGCATGGACCAAACAAGAATTTTAACCCCATGTGACTACTTGGGGATTGAACATCCATATCATTATAATACCTTTTAATATTTTTATAAATTTCTCGGCCACTAACTTTTGTTTTAATTTAAATTTTTATTTAGAATTATTATTTAAAAACTCTTATATAAATATAGTTTCTTTTTCCTATTTTCTTTTTTATTACTACCCCAAATTCAAATTCTAAACTAAATCCAAATCTAATTTCAACCCTATTTCCAAACCAACCGGACCTTAAATCACGCGGTAGTGAAATGTAGGATAGTCTTTCTTCAACATGTTTTCACCGTCCAAAAACAAACAAATATTCTGCAGCAATGCTCAAAGATTTTTCAAGATACTAAATGATAAAATGTATGAACTTAAAAAACAAAGAGCATGACAAGAGAAAGAGTGCAATTGAATTGAAGTGTAAGCATAAAAGTAAAGCAAAGAAGAAAAGCAACGAACAAGATTATTCCACTAGTGTCATATCCCTCTATGAATTTTGAAAACAATGAAGAAAGTGTTAGCCAACTATAAAATCTTCATTTAATCGGCTCTTCAATGGGAATCATTTTTAATGACATACCTGCTCGATCCGAAAAGGATACCTTTGGAGATTTCTTACGTGTGTTATCTCAAGATGATAAATCATCTCATTCAAGATAAGATACTCTCATGGCCACTCACTGAAAGCATTAAGGATGAGTGCTCTAATAAGCTCTTCTGTGGAAACTCCGGTATGATATTTTTTTATCTTTTTCACTTGAGTGTAGATTTGTGCAAGTAAGCTTGTTTGTCGCGTGCATGGCCTTATAATCCATCGATCCATATATCAAATTTAAGAAGATCAGTGTCTTCCGAATCGGTTTTTAGCGGTTGCTATGAAGCTCTCATTGGTTGATCATGTTGTTATTTCTATCCGATCCCCAATGTCCCATAGTATATCGTCATTTCAGTTTGGATCAAGCATGTATCGATAGACTTAAATCTTTAACCATCAACGGTCGCGATATTCTTCGACAGACTAGTGATCAGTAGTGATTTCATTTGAATATTGCAATCTTGTATCTTTCACATCGCATATTTATTTCATTTCTGTTAGATCCATTTTCAAGTTTTTTTTAGTTAAATTCAAGTATTTTTTCTACATCGTTGAAAGAGTAAATTTCAAACTTTGTCCTCGTTGATTACACATAGTTGTACATTTTGTCCCGATTTTAAAGTAAGCATAGCAAACGTCCCTGTGGTTGTCGATTCTTGCAAGTTTGGTCCTTTCGTCAACTAGCTGCCGTTAACAACCCTCACGTGCAAAAAACGTGAGGGAATTTTAGTCTTTTCGATCCTCACCTACAAAATTTTATTGCAAATATCGTCCATGTGGTTTGCCTTTTTGCACATTTTTCATCCCTATATACAAAGTATTAAAAAAAGAAAAATGTAAACTTTAACTACTAAAACTTGTATAGAATAGATCAATGGAAAACGTAGACCAAAATTGCCTCATACGATGAAAATTAATCAGAAACACGGAACATGAAAAGTAACTTGAACAATTTTGAAATTTCATGGTATGTCAAATTTCATGTATCTGATAAGAAAAGTAATCAGGGATAATCAGTCCTATTGAATGGGTTGTGCAGTAAGCCTTCACTAAAAAAAAGCTTTTATGATGTCACACAAGATTATTATGTGGAGACATTGGTATAGTTATGCGATTATAATGTGATGACAATATCCCAGCTGGTCATTTGAGTGCATTGCCCACAACCTGTTTTTTGCGTCAGTTGGTCATAAATATTTTATACGCATGTCTTTTTTAATACTGTTCAAGTAAGAGGGTGTTTATGATTGCTAATTCAAGTGCTTATCTACTTACTTTTATAGCAAATATTATTTTATATGCTTAAGTTCAAGTAAATATCCTTTAAACTAAGGAAGTCTATCGTAAAGTAGATATAAAACTTAAATTAAGCAAACCCCAACACCACTGATAATGTCGAGTTGCGTGTAGAACGATACGTCAACCAGTACATGAGCATCCGCATCAATTGCCTTTTTGTGCCCATTCTAACCTCTACAATAAATAGTTGTTATTAAAGTTTAATTCAAATTGTGTCTTCCTCTTCATATAATAATTTAATTTTTTTGTAAAGCTGTCTATTGATATCAAGCCATTTGTTGGGATCAGTACTTCATTGCGCGCGCTCGAAAGACCGGTTGTATCTGTGAAGTTTAACCAGCCTGTTCTTTTGGTTGGTGAAACTTTTTGTTTACAACAAAAGAGGACCAGGCTAACCTGCAAAGATCATGAACCAGTGACAAACCCGACACATATGTTAGTAAGTTAGCCCTCATTTCAATGTCTTAAATTTCAAATTATCATATTGATGTACACATCTAATATGCTTATCAATAGGTGTTCTTTAACTGCCATCATATCAGACCCCCATATCTGAGGCTAAGAATTTTTTTTATAAAGGTGTCGAATTTTTTACAAGTCAAAACGGGTTTGGTCATGGTGAGGTCGGGCTAACCCACCAACACCCTTTTGTGTATTCGCTTATTGAAATTAATAAACATACATGTGCTTCAGCGTAGACAAATAATTAACCATACCCAAAAGCTACTGTAGCCACCACAACTTGCGTCGTTGCACGAGAAGCAAAAATCAGGTTTGTAGGACATACTCAAAATTTGTAGAGTGGTAGAGAAAGGTGAATTAAGACAGTATGTACAGTACAAAGAAATGTCATTTTTGATAACCTGAAAGCAAATCATCTCCTGGTTGCGCGTTCAAGGAGACAGAGTTTCACTTCGATCCCGCACGAGGTCTCCTCTTTTTTGATAAATGAGAAGCCAAATCATCTCATGTTGCGCGTTCAAGACAGTACACGATCCCGCAGACGTCTCCACACGTTTTAATTATATCAGTCAGATCGACATATAAGGTCTTTGAATAGAACTGTAGAGCATCATAAGAAAAGTAAGTAAGGTAACAAGGTCAATTGGCCTAACCTTCGTAATATATATTTGGGTGATTAATTGACAATAAAGGATTAAAGCCCTGCATGAAGAAAAGAAATAAAGTTTTAATCAACAGATTCACCGAAAAAAATCATGTTCAGAGACAAATAAGATAATTTATGGTAAAAGTTGGGTATGATGGTAATAGATCATTGCTCTGAGCACAAGAAGGTACATTGTAGGGATTATAATACTCACTTGGTAACAGCAGTAGCCGTCAATTCTGAATTTGGTATGTCTAGCAGACACTTCCGAAAAGATGCTATTTTTTTGTAGTTAGGTCTGCAATATGGATTTATTTGAGCGAATAACCGAAACAATTAACACCGATGTAGCAATGTATTATTGAGCTAATAACAAGAAACTGCGTGACCCTTGAAAAAGTACCTAAAATCATGGCCCCATGTCGAGATGCAATGCACCTGAAAAGTTGAGCATAAATCACTAAATTCGACCAGAATTATTAAAAAAATCAATAAGACAAATGATTACTATTGACCAATAAAGCAGCATACCTCATCTATTGCGATCAGATTCAACAACCCTTTCGAGTGAAACTTCAGCATAAACCATGTCGTTGCAATCACCTCAAGTATCACATAGAGCAACCACAATCGTAGATTTCCAGAATTAAGTTCTTCGTGGATCTGAAAATGCCGTCAATAAGTATTTTAGTATATTAATAGATTTCCCCCCATAACTTATCATCACCGTTCTTAAAAAACACAATGTAAGATTCTAACTATAAACATTACCTTATTTCTAACTTGTGAAGTCTAAGTTGTCGACAAATATTAC
>BQNB010011396.1:57422-81558 GCA_026074375.1 Tanacetum coccineum | reverse complement strand
ATCCGAGTAGTCATCTTTATTATCATTGATAAACTAAAAGATATTTTCAAAGTTGTTAAAATATGTTTTCTTTCTGATTATTTGAGCACTACTCTAATCCCTGTGGAACGACCTGGTCTTACCTAAAAAGATTATATTACATACGTGGGTTATACTTTTACCCGTGTGTTTCCCTATAAATGTCCGGTATTTTTAGTCTTATAAATTTAAAGCTTTTGAAACACATCAAAGTTTTTGGCGCTGTTGCCGGGGATTTCTTAGCTGTTCTATAGTCAACTCTAAAAAATTATTTTAACTTCCCCCTCTTTTAAAAAAAATAAAAAATCGCCGTACAGTTTTCTGGAAAACTGATCCCGAATAATTTCTCCTTTGGATGCATACACATGCTTCCAATTCTGAACTTGTCGAACCATTACCCGAACCTGAACGTACTCTGAATCGAAGTCGTCGCCAACAAAACAGAAGAGTTCCCTTTAATCAAAGAAACGATCCGCCTAAAAATCCGAGAATTGTCTATCCGCCAATTCTAGACATCAACCACTTCCGTCACTTTCTAGTTACTCTCGAAAATCTTTACCCAATGGATGATGAACCAATGTGGGCTGCTGACCATGTTGTCTCTCCGACTCCCGGTTCCACAATCACTATTCCTGAAACCGCTAACGAATTTGCTATTAAAGGTAACCACTTGACCCTTGTCAAAGGAAACCAATTTGACGGCAGAACCAAAACCGATCCTCACAAACACATCCATGAATTTCTTGGAATTTGTGATATGTTTAAATACAGAGATACCGAAAGCGAAGCCGTCCGCCTAATGATGTTTCCCCTATCACTCACTGGAGAAGCAAAAACATGGTTGGACGAACTCAACGAAGGAACTATTGAAACTTGGGATGAACTTCGAACCGCTTTCATTAGCCGATTCTTTCCCCCAGCTCTTTTCGACCGACTACTTGGAGAAATCCGAGCCTTTTCTCAAAATGAAAACGAATCTCTAACCGATGCTTGGCTTCGTATGAAGGAAATGCTTAGAAACTGCCATGGTCATAATCTGTCAAAAGGCAACATTATCAAAATCTTCTATCACGGTCTAAGCGAAATAACTCAAGAAGTTCTAAATGCCGCAGCTGGTGGTATTTTCCTTTATAAAACACCTAATCAAGCTTATCAGCTTCTCGAAGATAAAGTCTTACTCAAGCTCGACTGGGCTAAAAGTCAAAAGAATAAATCATCTCTTAAGAAAACCGTTGCTTTCGCCGATGGAAGCAGCAGTAATTCCGATACTGACAAAATTATGGCCCGAATGGATGCCATGACCCTAAAGATGGATGCTCAGTACAAAGAACTTCAGTCTAACTCTAAAAAAACTAAACCCGATCCTGATGAAGATGATATACCTATGTCTCGTGAAGAGGAAGCTAAATTCATGCAAACTTTTCGCAAGACTCGTTTTTACAATGATTACCGCGACCGAGACTCAAATCGCGATAATTGGCGTTCAAACGAACGAAATAGTTACAACCGAGACAACTACCGATCCAACACTGATGACAAACCTTATGTCCTCCAAAAACAATTCAACAATTTTATGAAATCTCAGCAATCGACCAACGCTTTCGTTAAAGAAACATTCATGGATCTCAAAACCCGACTTGAAACCGTTGCTAAAAATCATCAAGCTTTAATTCAAAACCTAGAAACCAAGTTCGACAGACTTGCTGACAAGCAATCTGGTCGACCATCTGGATCTCTTCCTAGCAACACTCAACCAAATCCAAAAGGACATAATTCCAAAGCCTACCAACCACCACAATCTCGTAATGAGCATGTGAATGCCGTGTTCACAAGGAGTGGAAAATCCTACAACCCACCAGTAAACCCAAATGATCAACAAACCAATTCTGAAACCCCTATCAACTTTGATAGTGACGAAGAAGATGAAGAACCGACACCACAATCAAAAATTCAAAATCCAAAACCTAACAAAGAAACTCCTCTACCTAAACCATACAAACCAAGAATTCCATATCCTCAACGCCTAAGGAAAGAGAAAATGGAAGCTCAATACGGAAAATTTCTCGACATGATCCGAGCTGTCCGAATCAATGTACCTCTTGTCGATGTCTTAGCCGGAATGCCTAATTATGGAAAATTTCTCAAGGAACTAATAAGCAACAAAAACAAAATCGAACAAATTTCGGCCGCTTTCCTAAGCGATGAAAGTTCGGCAATAATCCAAAACAAAGTTCCGCCTAAACTCGGAGACCCTGGAAGTTTTCTAATTCCATGCAATTTCAACAAAACTTTCTCCTGCAATGCTCTAGCCGACCTTGGTGCTAGCATTAACCTTATGCCGTATTCACTATATGCCAAACTATCTCTCGAAACTCTTAAACCTACCAAAATGAGCGTAAGATTAGCCGATAGATCATTCCAATACCCTGTTGGGATAGCTGAAAATATGCTCGTTGAAGTTGGTAAATTCACCTTCCCTGTCAATTTCGTTATCCTAGAAATGGAAGAAGATAGCAAAGTTCCTCTCATCTTGGGACGACCCTTTCTTCATACTACTGATGCAATCATTCGAGTTAAGCAAAAGCAACTCAATCTTGGAGTTGGTACTGAATGAATGATTTTCAATATCGATTTCGCAATGAAACATTCTTATTCAAACGATAACACCTGCTTCAGTATCGATGTCATCGATGAAATCTTAGAAGAAGATTTCGATGCTCTTCTAGACGAAGGTAGTAAAATCCTCTACTCCATCGAAGGAACGCTTCTTGATGAAGAAATTTTTGTTGAATTCGACGAATTCGTAGAAATGACTGTCGATGTAAACTCTAACTCTAAATCTAACACAGAAGAACTACCATTCAAGAAAATCACCGTCAACATAAATTATAAGATCAAAACATCTCTTGAAGAACCTCCTACGAATCTCGAACTCAAACCTCTTCCTGGTCATCTGGAATATGTATTCCTGGAAGAGCCTTCTTTTCTTCCCGTTATAATATCATCTCAGCTATCCAAAGAAAAGAAAGACAAACTTGTGTCAGTCCTCAAAATACGCAAACAGGCCTTTGCTTGGAAAACAATAGACATTCCTGGTATATGCCCATCGTTCTGTAAACACAAGATACAACTCTTAGAAGATAAGAAACCAGTTGTCCAAAAACAAAGAAGGTTAAATCCAAACATGCAAGAAATTGTCAAAAAAGAGATCGTGAAACTCTTGGATACCGGTATTATTTATCAAATTGCCGATAGTCCTTGGGTTAGTCCTATTCACTGTGTATAAAAGAAAGGTAGTATTACAGTTGTAACTAACGAAAATGATGAAGTTGTTCCAACAAGAACCATTACGGGTTGGCGAGTATGCATCGATTATCGTAAACTTAATAAAGCTACCACAAAAGATCATTTCCCTTTACCATTTATGGATCAAATGCTAGAAAGACTCGCAAGAAATAAATATTTCTGTTTCCTCAATGGTTTTTCTGGTTATTTTCAAATTCCTATCGACCCTAATGATCAAGAGAAAAGAACGTTCAGTTGTCCTTTCGGAACATACACTTATAGGCGAATGCCTTTCGGGCTATGTAATGCTCCTACCACATTCCAAAGATGTATGTTGGCAATCTTTCACGATATGATCAAAGAATCCGTTGAAGTATTCATGGACAATTCTCCGTCTTTGGAAATTCTTTCAACACATGCCTAAACAATCTCGATAAAATGCTCCAACGTTGTAACGATGCTCACCTTATCTTAAATTGGGAAAAATATCACTTCATGGTCAAAGAAGGAATATTGCTTGGACAGAAAGTGTCTAGTGAAGGACTTGAAGTCGACAAAGCAAAGATTGATGTAATCTCAAAACTTCCACCACTAACTAATATCAAAGGTACTAGAAGTTTTCTCAAACATGCCAGTTTTTACCGACGTTTCATTAAAGATTTCTCAAAAATTGTCCGACCTCTTACTAAGCTACTCGAAAAAGATACTTCGTTTTAATTCGATGATGAATGTCAAAAAGCATTCAAATTATTGAAAGAGAAACTCACATGTGCTTCAGTAATCGTAAGCCCAAATTGGAATCTCCCATTTGAACTTATGTGTGATGCTAGTGATTTTGCAGTTGGAGCCGTCTTAGGTCAAAAAGATGGTAAAAACTTCCACCCAATCCATTTTGCAAGCAAAACCCTTAATCCCGCTCAACAAAAATATATCGTAACCGAAAAGGAATTCATGGCCGTAGTTTTTGCATTTGATAAATTCAGATCCTATCTTATTCTCTCAAAAACTATCATTCACACTGACCATTCAGCTCTAAGGGACTTATTCAAAAAACAAGATGCTAAACCGTGCCTTATTCGATGGATCTTACTTCTGTAAGAATTCAACATAGAAATCAAAGACAGAAAAGGAGCTAAAAATGTTACAGCCGACCATTTATCTCGAGTCGAAAATGATGAAACAAATGATGACAGTGAAGTTGATGATAACTTTCCCGGTGAAACTCTTATGGAAGTCAATACCAAAAACCAACCTTGGTTCGCAGATTTTGCAAACTACCTAGTCGGTGATGTTATACCAAAAGGGATGACGTACCAGCAAAAGAATAATTTTTTCTCTGACCTCAAACACTACTTTTGGGAGGAACCTTACCTCTTTAAGGTATGTTCTGACGGTATGATCAGATGTTGTATATCCTGACCAAAAACCCAAACCATTTTAGATCAATGCCACCACAGACCAACCGGTGGTCATTATGGACCAAACATAAATTCTAAAAAGGTCCTTGATTCTGGGTTTTACTAGACAACAATCATCAAAGAAGCTCATACTCTAGTTCAACTTTGTGAAGCATGCCAAAAGACAGGAAATATATCAAAACGTGATGAGATGCCTTTAAACAACATTTAAGTATGTGAAATTTTCAATATATAGGGTATCGACTTTATGGGACCATTCCCAAAGTCATATAAGTTTGAATACATTCTAGTAGTTGTTGATTATGTATTAAAGTGGGCCGAAGCTCAAGCCTTACCAACCAATGATGCCAAAGTAGTAGTCACATTTCTAAAGAAACTATTTTGCCATTTCGGAATGCCTAAAGCTCTAATCAGTAACCAAGGTACTCATTTCTTTAACAAAATAATGGAAAGAACTATGAAGAGATATGGAGTCAACCACCGCTTCTCTACATCTTATCACCCTCAAACTAGTGGTCAAGTTGAAAACACGAACAGAGCTCTTAAAAGAATTCTTGAAAAGACTGTTAAAGACAATCCTACTATCTGGTCAAGAAAGCTTGACGATGCTCTGTGGCCGTTTCGCACTGCCTACAAAACATCCTACCGTACCAAAAAGTCACCAAAGCCATACAAATTAGTAATATTGGAAAGAACTGCCACTTACCGTTTGAAATTAAACACCGTGCATACTGGGCACTGAAAATTTGCAACCTAGATCTCATCGCTGCTGGTGAGAAAAGAATGTTTCAGTTATACGAGCTAGATGAACTTAGACACCAAGCTTATGAAAACTCTCATCTATACAAGGAAAGAACCAAAATTTGGCATGACAAAAAATTACGAATGAGGAAAGACTTCAAACAAGGGAATAAAGTTTTGCTTTTTCACTCAAAATACAAATTTAAACAACCAAGGCTCAGATCTCGATGGTTAGGACCCTATGTAGTAAAGTCATCCAATACTAACCGTATAGTTGAACGTTTATGGAAAGGAGACAAAACATTCATAGTCAATGGCCATCGACTCAAACTATATCACGAAGAAGATAATGATCTAAGGGAAGCAGTCACTCCCTTTTTCCCGAACAAATGACTCTTGAAGTACGAGTCTAGATAATGACTCTCTAAAAATTAAACGCTTCTCGAGAGGCAACCCGTGCTTCACTTAAGTGTGGAGGAGTCCCTCCTCCATTCTTCTACTAATATCCTTTATTTAATTTCTAAAAAACAACAAAAATATTTTCTTTTTGTGTGCTTTTGAGTGTTTACTTTCATGCAGGTTATTTAGCCTCAAGATATGGAAAATTATGACGTGTGCTCAAGAGATAGCTCTACCACGGATATGCATTTTTCTATGCCCCGAGAGGTACCGTTTTCCTTTAATTTTCCCTATTTTTTCTCTATTATTAGTTGTTACATTAAGGGCAATGTTCAACTTAAGTGTGGAGGGGATTTGAATATTAAGCCTTTTCGGGTATCCACCTTTGATACCCAAGATAAATGATTCCTTTAGCTTGTTCGAGTTAAGGTTTGAATGCAGTCATATGTGTCTATTCCGTCATTACGGATGTGTACGTATGGTCTTGTCGCCTTTTCTTGAACATTGGTATTGGTTGATAATTATATTTGAGAGAGCCGGTAATTTAGAAGCTTTAGAACTTGTGCTTAATCATCATTTACTAGACCGAAGCCTAATTACCGCAAGTCCTTATTTCCGCAAGTGTTCCTTTAGTAATATGTTGTTGAAATATTTGAAGATTGAATGAAGAAGTATGTGCCAAGCCTATGTAACTCAAAAAAAAATCTCTCCCATATGTGTATGTTATGATAGTTTTAATAAAATGAAGGATTATTTTCATCACTTGATATTGAATCCCTCTCTTAGCACCAACAGTTCCGCCCTTCGTTCAGGTTTTATTGTGTTTAAGTACAGCCTAAGGTAGCTTCTAATTATGTCTGCAATTGAGAGTTCGTCACATAAAATATTTAACCTTAACTGAGTGACTCGTGTGAATCCAAAATCAAACACTATCCCTCTGTGAGGTGCGATGTTATTGGTCTATGCCTGAAAAATGATCTAAAACGCAAAGTTCTCTTATAAAACCCAAATTTCCCATGTCCCACAATAAATATTTTTTATTTTTCTCGCTTGGCATTGCTTGAGGCAAGCAATAAGATAAGTGTGGAAGGAATTAAGCCCAAAAAATTATACATGTTTCTATGGCGTTATTTATATACATTTTATCATCTCTCGTGAACTTTTGATACTTAATTAAGCTTAATATTGCTTATAGGTTCACTCAAAGACTTTGAAGACTAAAGCTCAAGATGTGATACACTTTGGAAAAGAATTCAAGAAAAGAAATGAATGCTAGCCTTAGATCAAAGAAGTCTGCCGCACTTATGCCAAAGTGCGCCGCACTTTCCTGTGAAGCCTCTAAAACCGGTGCACTTATATATTTGTGCGTCGCACTTTCTCTGAAGTCAGAAGAATTAAAGTATAGTTAATGCATCTGCATTAACTCACCAAAACCGCCGAACTTATTTACAAAACCGCCGCACTTTCAGTCAAAACATTAAATGACCCTCGCATTAACTCACTAAGTGCGCCGTACTTCTTACTAAAACCGCCACACTTTTCCTATAATCTAGCCTATAAATAGAGGATGAATTTGCATCCTCAAAATCATTCCCTCTCATCCTACAATCCTCTCCTCCTATTCTCTCTTCACTATTCATACACACATTCCCTCCCTTTTACCAAGAAACACCAAAAACACCTTGTGAGTTGAAGTTGAAGATCTAACGATCAAGAACGGAGGCTATTTTCTACTTAGTTATTGAAATAACGAAAGATTATGTTAAGTGTACTTTTGTTATGAACACCTAGCCATTGATAGTTTTCGTAAATCTCTCATGACTACTCGGTGACGTTACAATAATGAACAAGTGTTTGGCTTGATCGTGATCCTTTTAATCTTAAGCTTATGTTGCGACCTTGTTATATCTTATCTTAATCTGCTTTGCTTATCATCTTAGATTATATACTCATTTCGGTATAGGTCGAAAGACCCATTATGATCTATATGGTTTTAAGGATTTGTCTATGATCTTTATCGTCTGTGCCGAGAAATCCACTTTCGTAAACTGATAAACAAAATAAGCTTTGATATAATAGTACTGGATTATTTGAGTGACACATTTTGTCCAGTTAACTAAATATAAGTCTTAAGTTAACCAAGTTAGTTTGTGGAAACGTTTTCTGACGAGAAATCGTTTTTGTAAATTAATGTCCCATCTTCAAGATCAAATCATTTCCAACACTTATGAATTATAGTCAACTATCCGAGTAGTCATCTTTATTTTCATTGATAAACTAAAAGATATTTTCAAAGTTGTTAAAATCTGTTTTCTTTCTGATTATTTGAGCACTACTCTAATCCCTGTGGAACAACCTGGCCTTACCTAAAAAGATTTTGAAACACATCAACAACGGTATCCACAATCATTGGAAGCATGACCTAAAAGTATACATGGTGTGGCGTATGGTTCTAATTTGTGATTAGGATAAAGATAAGGGTAACAAAGACACCCAAAGGTGTGTAGAAGGCTATAATCCGTGGTTTTGCCAAACAGCCGGGTATAAGGTATCTCGTTGGAAATAGCAGTGGAAGGCAAAATATTAAGTAAGTGTACAACCATATTAAGAGCTTCGACCCAAAAGTTTGGTGGAAGGTTGGCTTGGAAAAGTAAGGTGGGAATGAGATTATTTATGGTGCGAACCATGTGCTTGGATTTACCATTTTGTTGAGAGATTTTTGGGCATGAGAAACGAAACTCAATGCCATTATCGAAAAAAAGTTTATGTAAGGCACGGTTGTCGAATTCACCACCATGATCACACTAAAAAGATCATATTTCACACTTAAACTGAGTATGAACATAGGTAAAAAACAATACAAATATGGACAACACATCAGATTTATTAATTAAAGGATAAACCTAAACAAAGTGCGAATAATGATCCAAGAACAAGACATAATAGTTATAACCTAAAAGACTTGGAATGGGGAAGGTCCACACATCCGAGTGAATAATCTCAAACAAGAAGTAATCATAGTTTTCAAACTAGCAAACTGAAGCCGTACGTGTTTGCCACAAAGCACGAGAGGTTCTCATATTACACGAAATAAAATTATTAGAAACAAGATGATATAACACTTTGCTTCCTGGATGTCCAAAGATGATGGAGCAGTACGTATGCTGACTAACAGGAAAAACACGAGAATGGGAATGGAGCCGTGACCGGTAAAGACCCCCGTGTAATCGCAACGTAGAAGCACAGTAACGCTCATAAATTCTTAAATATAGAAAAGCTAAACGCATACAATTTAATATGCAATTAATGTCCATGAACAAATATCAATTTTTTTACGATATGGGGAGTAATAAGAACATTACTTATATGTAGAGATTTAAGAGGAATTGGCAAAATACTATGGCCATATTAGTGACGGGTATAGAATGGTCATCACTAACCAAGATAGACGGATACATACACGTATTAAAAATTTTCATTAAGACTATTAACTAAAGTATTAAGATGACAACTCGCACCTGTATCCATATTCTATGCGACAGTAGCGAGATCATAGAGCGTCCCGATAGCAAAAGTATAAGGTAATGTGGTCTCCTATCCCATAGTAAACGTGGGGCCCATTGACTCGAGAGGAGCAGTTGTTGACCCGGTGTGGGCCAGCTGGGCCGGGGTGAAAACCTGATAAGTAATAGGCTACGGTGGACTAACTTGTTGGGCTGATTGCACTAGATAACAAGGCAGGCTAACATACTGAATTGAGCCAGCTGTTGGACCGGGACCAGGCTTATATATTGAACCAGACCATGCGCACAGACAAAACTAGGCGAGGGTCCAGCTGGGTTACCATTTATAGGCTGAGTTAAAGGGGTATAATACATTGGGCATGGGCCATCGTAAGCATGAAAACCAGATGGGCCAATAGGCGGTGCAATAGCAGTAGCATGTGGTATAGGACTCAAAGCATTAGTATGTCCCATACTAGAGGTATTGACTACCTTATCATTCAAACCTAATATACCTAACAATTTAACCAACAAATCCTCTGTATTGTTTCCCAACTTTGGAGAGTCATTATGAGCAACAGATTTAGTCATTGTGACGTGTTCAAGTGTTTCACACTATTACGGTTTACTTGGATAGTGAATATGGGACATCATAAGGGTATTAGGATTTTAGATGGGTTTAGCTTGGATTGGATAGAGATGAATAACAAGAAGCAATAAGAAGGGTTTTGATGGTGTATTGTAAACTGACGTGAGGGAGATAGGTTCTGTCGATTGAACATTGAAGAACAAATAACAAAAACAAGATCGTGACCTTAAGCACGAACAACAACTTGAATCTATTTGTGGGATTTCGTACCTTAACACAAAATCACAAAAAAATGAAACTGAGATTTAGGGTTTATTTTGGAACAGTAGGAATGAAATTTAAGGTTTAAGATCTTGTAGGCTCGATACCATAAAGGATGGTGAAAGTCTGTGTGTCTATTATTCCATAAACAGATCCATGATATACTAGTACATAGAGTATTCTAGACTCAGGCTTGGCCCATTACAATACTGTTAGGTCTTGTTTATCTTGAATCATACATAATCATCCATGAAATATTAGAGAGAATAGTAGAGGAAGGCATTTTTAATTTCATTGTTATAAAATGGAGGGAAAAAGTAAAAGATTATTTCAAGGATTGACTCATAAATGGTGATTAGAAGAGGGTTTTTATAGGAGAGGGAAGGAAGCTTCCTTCCTTTATTTTTCTAATGGTTTACATGCTAGTCCCTATCTTTAGTAATTATGTTTTTCTTCTTTTAGCATAATAAACTTAGGGGTTTTTGGGCTTTTAATTAGCCACGTACTTTCTCAATGTACCATATGGTAGTGTACTATATTTATTGCCCATATCATACCCGAACTTGCTTTTCATGTCAATTATGGTACGTAACTGAATTTTTCACTGTCCGTGTTTAACAGGCTAAACCGCTTACGTGGCATCTTATACACTGTTCCCATATGGGTATCTGGTGAGAAAGTTAGTGGCTATTTTTAAGCCAAAAACCCTCTTTTTAATTTTCAAATTAATTTAATAATTAACGGTTTTACAGTAGCCGTAATTTATGTACATATGACACAAAATGTAAAGTTCATGTACCATATGGATAATAAATTTAGTACACGTACCATATGGGTACATTTGGAAAAGTACGTGGCTATTTAAAGTCAAAAACCCTAAACCTTATTACAAACTACTTTATTCTTAACAAAATAAATACTAATGACTAAATGTATTTAAACCACATAATCGACACTTTTTATGAACCTAACAATCTCCCCCTAAGGGTCGATTATTCTAGGCGTTCCCTTCATGGTCCAAGTGGTATTCAATTCACATACATCTCCCATCTTCTCATCTGGTTGTGATACTTCAATCTTACTTCAATCTCTTCTTTAAACAATTTCAGATACTCAATCTTATCTTCAGTGAGATCTCTTTGTATATAGCCATACCTAACATCATTATTGTAACTCTTTAAACCTTCTAATACTTTGTTTAGTGTTGCATCACAAAACTTATGAATCTCTGAATGTCTCATTACCCTTTTCTCTTTCTTGCTATTCTTGTATATGATTCCATGCACAGGCTCATAGATGATAGAGAACATTTTTTACTTTTTAATTCCTAGGAAAGATATTGTTGGTGTAGTAAGATTAACTTTCGGTTGATAACTTTCTATTCCAAGTTGAAAGCCATGCACTCTTTCCCATATCACTAAACTTCTGATGAAAACTAATAAAGACCACACTAAACCTATTTCTGCATAATCAGGTACCTTGCCATTCATGATCAGCCCTGTTCATTCCTCTATATCATTTTATGGAGTATTCTTGTAATCAAGCATGGTAATTGACACTATGTGCTCATTGGCTCTTCTTGCAACTATCTTTGTGATGAACTTCGTGTTCATGGCCTAGCTCTTTGTTTGTCTTGATAAACTTGAATGATCTTTGAATTTCAAAATAAATTAACTTCCTTTTGTTTTCATGGCTCTTTCTGTAAACTTTATGTAGAAGATCTTCGCTTGAGGATTCTTCCATGTTTAACACCATACGAGCATCTGGATTAATTTCTTTACACAACTTATTCACCCATCTAGAAGTACGTTCTTCGATATCATCATCATGAAGTTAATTTCAAGGAACATATGAACGTGACAAACACTATATTCTAAGGCCCTGAACATCCTTTCTTTCAAATACAAAGATCGTGATTTATCAAAGACATTGCTAGAGCTTCAGGATCTCTCTGGATAGCCTTTAAACTAGAGGTGTGGTCTTTTCATGGAGTGGAGAGTCCAGAATTTTCCTTTTTGCTCTTCCCAAATAATGTCACTTTCAAAGAAATTTCTTCATCTTGAATCAATGTGATATTATGCGCAATCTCTGAAGTACAATTCTTTGTCTAAAACATTCATCAGATTTTCTTTAGCTCTGCTCATCAATGGTCAGGGACTTTTCCATAATATCTTATGATACTGATTCATTGGTATTTCATATCATCTTGAAGCATATGACTCAGTCCAATAACCAATAATCAATCCAATTGCTTCTCTGATTCCCTGGAGATGATGGACCTTGTTCTTTTTCATTGACTTGTCCAGACGATGACTCTCCAGTCACATATGCTTCATACTCAGATGTCTTCTTCCGCTTTGCACTATTCTCCCCCTCAGGACGAGCATTATCATGAGGATCGTCCTGATCTCTTGGGCGAATGGTAGGAGTTCTACAAGTTGTCTAAGGCACCTGGAGTATCTCAAATTTCATCTGGAGTGCCAGCCATATTGCTAAGTCTTGTTGCTACAACTGAGGGTCGTCTTTCATTGATAGATATAGTTAATATTGTTGTTCTTGAACAGAGATTGTTTGTGATTGAACTGGATGATCATGAAGAATATGTCCAGACATATAACTTCTTACGGATGCATCAACCAGAGAAGGAATGTCATTAGCAATTACTTTTTGAATCTGTGAGGAAATTTCAGCCTATAAGTTCCCACGCTCTTGTAAAATAGCTTTAGCAATCATCTTATCCATCTCTTCTTTATGCTGTTGTCTTTCCAAAATCACCCCTTTTGCAACATACACTGGAACTTGAACTTTAACCTGCTCAGGAACTTGCTTTTTGACTTGTTCCTTAATATGCTTATCTACCATAGTGGGTAGTGATTCAACCATTACTTCTTGTAGATGATCAGCAAGAGTATCAAATAACTTCCTTAACATAAACCTTGCCCTCAGGTGTTCAAACAAATACCCATATCATCCTTGTAACTCCTGAAAGAAACTCTTGTATCATTTGAAACGAGCAGGTTTGGCTTTGAATAATGAGAGAAGGCAGTTTGTGGTAGATAACTTGGTGTTGGGTGAACTTGATGATGGTGTAGATGTAGTATTAGGTGCCGTCAATTCCTGGAGTTTCTCAGTATCTGAATATACGAGATTAGTATGAATCCTAGGAGATCTAATTGGTGTGGGGAATGGTGTACTCCTAGACTCCTCTACAATCTTCCTTTTCTCCATTTTTTACTTTAATTCATTACACCTCTTTCTATTATTTTTTCTCTTCTCATTAACATTCCTTGTTTACAAACTTTATTTAATTTCCACCTCTTCAGCATTAGTAATCTCCACCTCCTCAGCATTAGTAATCTCCACCTCTGGACTTTCCTTATCACTCCTGGACTCTAACCTAGTGCCAGGAATATTTTGATCATTATTCCTATGGTTTGAACTATCATCAATAACATTCTCTGTTCCTTCTACCATTTTTTTAATTTCCACGGATGCCAAGTGCTCGTTAACCAGTTCTACATTTTCTCTAGCTTCTTGCTCTTCTCGACTTTTGTGCTCAGCAAGACTTACTTGTAATGTATCTTGTAAAATTATCTCATCTGCCTTATCAACATTTGGCACTGGAGCTGGTGGAGTAAGACGTGTGGATCTCCTTTGAGGAATACGTAAACGAATCACAGTTGATCGTTTTAAAGCACTTGACACTCCTGCATCCATGTTAGGGTTAGGCGACCTAGGGGCGCTAGGTGTCCTATGCATTCCTTAGGTGGACTCAGTCGGCTGTGATTGAGTCAGAGGAACATCTATCCCAAACACCTCTGCATACATCCGATAATGCTCCATGTGCTTCATTTCTTCTGAGATCATCCAAGCTGGAATATTCATTCCAACTCTGTCTTTGTATCTTCCTGAATTACATATATTTTTCATTATATCATCATCTTTCAGATTGTGATACCTGTCTCGAGCACGCCTTGAAATCTTATGAAATTTAGTCATGTAATGGGGGACTAAATGATGATTTTGTAAATCATTGGATAAGGAATCGATGATGGTGATAATGAAGAGTAAGTTAGTCCTTCAATAGTGGCTTCGCATATTTCAACATGAATGTATTGATAAAAGCATTACATAATTTGCATTATCATACTACGGTGGTTGATTCAATCCAGATTATGCGTGTTGTCAAGCATTTTAGAAAATAGCTTGCACACGTTGCTTTGGCTACAGAAGTCCGGTTGTCTTAAAGCATTGATGATGTCTTCTGCTCCATTGTATATCCCATTTAATTTTTGTGAATCGGTACCATGTCTAATAAATGATGGTGGTGGCATTTATGAGCATGTTTGTTGTCTTTTGTTATAGGTAGGTGAAAGATTGTTCTGAAGTCATCGGTGTCTAGAGAAGCTCTTTTATTGTCAAGCATAAACGTGAGCCTTTACTTTGATCCGTCTTCCTTTAAAAGAATGCCTGTATTGTGCATATAGATCGTGGTAATATTGTTGAAGATGCAATGCTCTGAATCGTAATGGATGATTCTTGATGATATTCGTCAGAATTTTGCTTTTAGGTGGACATTGCACATGTTCAAAATCAATCTTCTTGTGAGCATCCATAAGATCATATCTTTTGTTTGGAGGACACAGTTCGTCTAGATGAACATCAACTGCATGTTATTGTTGTGCCATGATGATTACTGAATGAATGAAATTAAGATGTTAGGTAACAAACAATTCATTTGACATTTTTGTCTCTTTCTACTCTGTCTGTTTTATATGTTCTGGCAATTCTTTTTGAACATATTTTTGATCAGTTTCTTTCTCATGTGCTTATTCTTGCTTATTCTAGCACATGCCATACACTTTATTCGAATTCTTCTTTTGATTTATCATTTTTGTGTGTTCTGGCAATTCTTTTTTGAACACACTTTTGATTTGCTTTTTCGCGTATGGATTTAGCTCTCTTTCTGTTTAGAATACCCTCACGAGAAATTCTTTGTGGCATGATACTCTTGCAAGAATGATGAAGATTTATCATTTGATTTTAATCAAGACTCTTTTTTGAAAAATTGAAGAGAAATCATACATCTTCTTAAAACCAGTTTATGAAAGAGTACCATTTTGACACAATAACATATTTTGAGAACTTTTTTAGAAATAATTTGACAAAAATTTTCCTTATAATGATAACATAGAATCATTCAATTACAAATTCCCAATTGAATGGTCACTAAGTCACTCACTCCTCATTCTGTTCATTGTAGAAAATGGCCGAAACCGAACATGACTTAGACCACTTAAACAATTGAGACTTGGATTTTCATATTCAAGTTATAAAAACTTTTTCACTTTCTCTTTTTGTCATGAATCCTAAACAATGTAGACAAAGACATCTAATTCAATAACTGAATGGTCACTAAGTCACTCACTCCTCATTGTGTTCATTGCAAAAACGGTCGAAACCGAACATGACTTAGACCACTTAAACAATTACGAATACATATATTTGACCCAAAGCTTAGAATCCATAAAAAACTTGATTTCTTTTTCATAATCATTTGATGTTTTCAAAACACATGAGAGACTGATCTTTTTGTTCCACAGACATTCGAGCGTTAATCATCATAAGAATGCAGAAAATATGAGCACATAAAATTCAGTAGTTAACCAAAACAAATTCACTTATCTACAAATCTCATTTTTATTGATTTTTGACTTTTTGACATTACTGAATTTAACTTTTTGACCTTACCAAGTTTGACTTTTTGACATTTATTGAGTTTCACAATAGAGATAAAAGATGAGTCCTTTTAACTTATGAAAAACCAAACTCGATTCCTGTATGTTGTCTTATCATTATTTAGACTTCAAAAATTAGACAATCCCTCAAACTCGGTAATCATCAAACTCGATAAACACCAATCATATCTGAGTTTCTATTTCTGCATCGAATTTATGGTTTAGGACAATTTGTAAGCTATTTTTCACTTAATTCCATATAATCATTTATTATCATCGTTCTTGATCTAATTATTTATCAAAAATTTGATAAATCTCAGATTCGGTAATCCCTAACTTTACCGAGTTTAAACTCGCTGATTCAAAACATCTTAGATCTGAATCAAAACACATATCAACTTACGTTTGAAAAAGAAAAGAAGTTGTAATCGATGTAATGAGCTTCAGAAACCTTTCTTTAATTTTCTTCTCAAACTCGATTATTTAACTCGGTAAAAATAAAAAGTAAAAAGAAAAAAATTCTTTCTTTTATAGTGACCGAATATCAATTTTTGAAAAATGACACTTTCAGCCCCTATAGTTTTCTTTTTCGAGTTGACTCATTTATTTTCTGAATTTTGTTTTTAACTTTTCAAAAACTCCCCCTCGAATAATGATGACTTTTCAAAATTTGACCAATGTTATCAAAAACTCCCCCTTGGAATGAAATCATACTAAACACTTAGTCCGAAAATGAAGATTTTTGTTTTTCTTTTAATCCTGAAATGATGTATATGAATGAAAAATTTTCAATTACTCCCCCTCAGATTATGATCCCGTATTTTCAATCGAAATCTTTTTAAAGAAAATTTAGAATCATGAATCCGATCATGTGATCTTTAAATTATGTTTTTGAGCTTTATATTTTATATTTTTGTATTTGATTTTTTGATTTTGAAAAATATGACAAATCTTTTTGTAATTTTTGTATTTTTCAATTTTTTCTTTTGTTTTTGGAAAATTTATTTACATGTTTTTGATGTATGATCTTTTCAAGAAGATGACTTTGTCAGGCTTTCCTACTGAGTTGGAGTCATACATCTCATACCAATTCGATGAACTAAATACTCAAAGCGTTCTTTGGGAAGAGCTTTAGTAAATAGATCAGCAAGTTTGTATTCTGTCCCGACAAAGTAAAGTTTCACAGTACCCTTCTCAACATGTTCCTTAATAAAATGATACCGGATGTCTATGTGCTTTGTCTTTGAATGCTGGACCAGATTGCATGAGATAGCAATGGCACTTTTGGAATCACAATACATCAGAATCTGGTTGTACTTGTATCCATAGTCTAGCAGTTGTGTACGCATCCAAATGACTTGTACACAGCATGCAAACAAGGAAACATATTCAGCCTCAGCAGTAAACATCGCAGTACAATCTTGTTTCTTTGAACTCCAGCTCACGAGCATGTGCTTTTACAGTCATCTTTACATCCTGCATGGTCCGCATCTGAATATGCAATTAGTTCAAATCCGGAATCCTTCGGATACCATAGGCCCATGTTATAGGACTGTCTCAGGTACCGAAAGATCCGTTTAACCTCTTTGAGGTGTTTGACCATAGGACGTGCTTGATAACGAGCACATACAAAAGTAGCATAAGCAATGTCTGGACGACTGGCTATTATGTACATTAGCCCTCCTATCATTCGACGATAAGTCGTTTGATCAGTAGGAGTGCCTTGTAAATCAGCATCCAGTTTCTTAGTTGCCATAGGTGTGCTCATTGAGACACACTCATCCAGACCATGTTTCTTTAACAACTCAATAACATATTGTGACTGACTTATGAATATGCCATGGGGAGATTGATGAACTTGAAGTCCAAGAAAGAACTTTAGTTCACCCATCATTGACATTTCAAAATTATTCTTCATTAGATTTGCAAAACATTTTGAAAAATATAGATTTGTTGATCCAAAAATAATGTCGTCAACATATACTTGAACAAATAATATGTCTTCCCCATGACGTCATGTGAACAAAGTCTGGTCAACAATACCTTTAGTGAACCCATGTCCAATTAGGAAAGAAGATAATTTGTCATACCATGCACGAGGTGCTTGCTTAAGACTGTATAAAGCTTTTTTCAACCTGTAGACATGATCTGGGAATTCTAGATCAATAAATCCTTCGGGTTGTTTGACATAAACTTTCTCTTTCAATGGATCATTGAGAAAAGCCGTTTTGACGTCCATTTAGAAGATAGTGATATTCTTATGAGCAGCATAAGCAATAAACATCCGAACAGCCTCAAGACGAGCAACATGAGCAAATGACTCTTCAAAATCAATATCTTCTTCCTGCCTGTATCCTTTTGCCACAAGGCGACTTTTGTTTCGAACCATAATATTTTTAGCATCACATTTATTCTTCCAGATCTATTTAAGAGCAATAATATTCTTACCTTCTGGTCGTGGAACGAGTTCCTAAACTTGTAGTCTCTCAAATTGATTCAACTCATCTTGCATAGACTCAATCCAACTATGATCTACCATAACTTCTTTAATATTCTTTGGTTCGATAGTGCTGACGGTTAATGCATACATGCATACCTCATAATCTGTTTGTAGCTTTTGACGAGTCATCACAGTTTTGGATGGGTCACCAATAACTTGGTCTAGAGGATGATATTTCATTAAAATGTGAGTTGAGGGTTGTACTTGGTAGAATTTCTACACATTTGATGGTTCTAGAGCTGCTGTAGAAGAATCAATTTCCTCATGACTTAGAGGATTATATGAGACAAAATCCAGATTTCTATCAAAATCAGCAGAATCTTCTTGAATGAATTCATCAGCTTGTGTCAAAGAGATTGGGGAAGTTTGTTTGTTAGATGTAGGTTCAATGGGAGGAGCCTCATGTTCTTTAATAATGATTGAAGATGTGGAAGATGAGTCTTCATGAAATTAAGTTGGTTATGCAGCGAAATTGAGGGGTTTATCAGAAGGCCTCTTCTCAAAATATTCTTCAAATATTGGACCGAACTAATTATCCAAATCTTCTTTGGATGGTGTATTCATGGTTTCTACTGATGAATTAGTATTGCTGAATCGTTGGAACACGAGGTCTAAACAATCATGTTCAGAAGCCGTAGCTATAAGCTCATCAAACTTGACATGAATGGTTTCCATAATCTTTTTGGTGCGTCGGTTATAGATTCAAAACCCTCTTGATGTTTTCGAATACCCAATAAAAACCCCAATGTCTGCTTTTAGTTTTATTTTTCCAAGATCATCTCGGTCATTTATTGGATAACACAATGAGCCAAACACATGAAATACTCAACATTCGGCTTTCTTTCGCGTAATAGCTCATAAGGTGTTTTGTTATATCATGTATGAATGATTGATTGATTTTGAGTAAAACAAGCAGTAGCCACTGCTTCAGCCCAAAGAAATTCAGGTAATCAAGAAAAGATAAGCATTGTTCTAGCAGCCTTAGCAAGAGTACGATTATGTCTTTCAACTACTCCATTTTACTGAGGCGTATGAGCAGTTGAAAATTGTTGCATGATGCCTAAATTTTCATAATGGGATTTAAGAGTTGCATTTTTGAATTCAATACCATTGTCAGTACGAATCTTGCAAACTTTGGCTTTATAATTCAATTAAGCTTGAGCAATGAATTTCTTTATGATCTCTAGAGTTTCGTCTTTCGAGTAAAGAAAGTAAACCCATGTATATCGAGAATAATCATCCACTATTACAATAATATACTTCTTTCCACTGACCGAAGCTATCCTCATTGGTCTGCATAAATCCATATGAAGTAATTTTAATTTGGAGTGATCACTTAGAACCAATTTGGGTAGATGAGAAGCTTTCTTGCTTTTTCCTCTTTCACAAGTAGAACAAAGGTGATCCTTTCCATATTTGAATTTTAGAAGACCATCGACCAAGTCAAGTCTGGTAAGATTGTTTATGGTACCGAAATTAAGATGCGAGAGTCTGCGGTGCCATAACCATGACTTTGTCAAAGTTTCTTTGGACATCAGACAAACTGGTGAAGAAGCAGCCATGTCAGAAATGGAGATAGTATATAAATTGGATTCACAACCTCTTGTGAGTAAATCATCTCCTTCCATATTTCGCACTTAACAAGTCTTGGAACGAAAAGCCACTTCTAAATCACCATCACAAAATTGCCCAACGCTGAAGAGATTATGACCAAGACCTTCAACATAATATACATGGAAAATAGTGATATTGCCCTGTATATAATCGCCATAGCCTGTGATTGATGCAAAATTATCAATTCCAAAGCGAACGGTGCCCATGACTTTCTCAATGAAATTTCTTAGCTGTGATCGATCACCCGTCATATGCTTTGAACAACCACTGTCAACAATCCACAGAACAATCTGATCTACCAGCAACAGAAGAAGAAACAACACATGGACAAGTGGATAATTTGACTACCCATTTTTTAACAGAACCCGATGGTTTCGCAGTTGAACGACTATTATTAACATTCAGAGTTGTGTTAACGGGAGACCAAATAACATTTAGTTCTGATTTAAACCACTTTTGCCAAATTTGACTTATTCAAATTTTGTTCCTCATGTATATGTTTAAAGAGTTATCTTGAAATTTTCTTTTCTTTGTCTTAAGAGAACTAGAGACCTTATTTTTAGCTTTTGAAGCACTTCCTACATCAATCTTAGGTTTGGAGACTACAAAAGTAGTATCTAAAGTCTTAGATTATGCCATCTGCTCAAAAAACCTAGTCTTAAGGGCTACATAAGTAGTGTCTGAAGATTTTGGTGTTCTAGAATTAGTGGATAAGGCTCTACGAATATTCGAATCCACATTCAATTTATAATTTGCAAGACATTTATCATGACATGGAATAAGCACATTTTGCATACAGGAAACACATAAAAGAGTTTTCACTTTATAAATGTTTGCAACATCAACAACAATTACATTCTCTTTGTTTGAGAAAACATTTGCAGATGTATTATCTCTTTGCTTATTTTTCCTAACATAAACTGCTACTTTCTTTGCTGAAATCTTAGGGTTAGCTAAGACACTGTTCTTGACATGTGAATCTCTATTCATTGGTCTTCTAACACTAGATGCAGCATTCATTCCTTTAAAAGATAAACCACTTTTAGCCTCGTTTGTTTGTGATTCTTGTGTTGTGACAACTTTGTATATTCCTGGTGTTATGACATTTTTGTTTGAATTTGCCCCACTTTGTTTGTCAAGTGAAGTCTGTAAAGTGACTGGTTTTGACACTACATGTTTTTCTTTAGTTTTTGAAACAACCGTTTTCTTTTAAAAGACTTGTTTGTTTATCGGTGTAACACAAAGAAAATTTTGAGAAACATTTGTCTTATCAAACTTAGTATTTACAGACTTACCTTTTTCAACAGTTTTCAATCTGGTTTTTAACTCATATATGGTAATTAAAAGATTCTGATTCTCAGCACGAATAGCACCATATGCATATGTTTTCTCAGAAACATGATCAATTAATTCATTTATTTCTTTTTAAGATTGAGACTGTGTCTTTTTTATTGAATCAACAAGCTTTTGATATTCTAATTTTACATTGTCTCATTCTTTTATCAAAGATTGCACTTTAAAATCCAAAGACACATTCTCATTCTCAAGTTTCTCCATCTTTGAAATCCAAGAATAATCAAGAGGATTTGTGTTTTTATTTTTCAAAGTTGAATCCCATTTCTGTTTTTCTTTTTCATGTTGTAACTTTAATTCAAAATCAACACTTTGCTTTTTACATCTTTGAACATCTTTTTCAAGAATTTTTATTCTTGTTTGCAAACCCTCTTGGATCTCAATGGAATTCTTTTTAATTTGTTCAATTTTAGCATATAAGGAATTATCTATGCATTCATGATTTAGAAACACACTTATCTCTACTTCGTGCTTGAGGGATGCTTCCAAAAGTTAATCTTTCAAAAAATCATTTTTCTTTTTTTGTTCATAAAGTTCAATTTTTATAGACTCAAAAACATCTTTCATTTTTTTATATCTCTTTGAAATAGTTTCTTAAAGACTTCAAAACAGAAATGCAACACGTTAAGAATTGGTTTGACTTGATCTTGACAAAAATCATTTAGTTGTATTTCTTCAGGAGACGTGTAAAAAATGCTTGCTCTTTTACAATTCTTTTGAATTAACTCAGACAACATTTGAAAACAAAATTTTATTTTATCCAATTCTATGAGCAAAGGTGAATTAGTCATCATTGATGCCGGGATAGAAGAAGTTGCTTGTGAAGTCTTGTCAGAAGGAATAAAAGAAGAGGAAAAATATTTTTGCTCAGCAGAAAGCTCTTTTTGAGGAACAAAGTCTTTATAAAGAGCATTTATTTGTTTATAATCAATTGTCCAACAATTTTTTTGTTCGCAACAGCAATTGAATCATTCATTTTTTTTTCATTCTTTGTTGGCTCTTGGAAGCATCATCAAGAGTGTTCTCAGTATCTCTAACATCCAAAGAAATTTCTGAATTACTCAAACTAGAGGCAAGATATAACTTTGGACATTGTGAAATTGCTTGCTTGAGTATATAAGGATTCGGGTACCCTAAACCATGTTTTAATTCTGGATCATACACAGACAATGGCTTTGGTCCAAGCATAAACATTCCTTGTAAGGAATTGCCAAGTTTCAATATTAGATCAACATTCTTTTTAAGTTTGGCCTCGAGATCTAGAACAGTGTCATGATAACGATCCTCATTTTCACTCATTTGTCTTTTTAAAATTAAATGAGTCTTTTGAAGTTACTCATTTTTCCATTTGTAATCAATGACAGCTAAATCTAATTTATCTCGTTGTTTTTCTAAATCTTGAATGATATCTTGATTACGAACAAATTGAGACTGTGCTTGTTGATTAAAATGTTTTACTTTTCAATCAGCCTCAAGAAATTCGTTGAGATAATTGTTATCCCCTTTGATGTTTTCCAAAACTCGAACCCTTTCCTTATACAACTCAAGCTTACTAGTCAAAGTTGTGTTTTGTTGTTGAACTTTTTGAGCAAATAATTGTTGTTTCTTAGCTTCCTAATATGCATTTCTAGCTAGTTGTTCTAACACATATAGGTCAGGAACATGTGTATCTTTTTCAGCATTGCCACTATTAACATTTCCATTTGGTTCATCAAATATAATATTGCTATCAATTTGATCATCACCACTTGTGCTGTTAATAATTTTAGTATGATTTGGATACATTTGTTCTTTATTCTTTTTGATGGATGAAGATTGTACCTCACTTATAAATGCAGAATCATAGCTTGGCCTAGCATCAGAAGTGTTGTTGGCTGGTTGAATCCTGGCCATTAAGCATATGTTTGCATTGAGTTCTTCAATTTCTTCCATCCTTAAAGCATCAGCAAAGAGAAAATCATTCTGTTCATCGGTAAGAATTACTCCAGCTTCATCCTGTTTCGCCAGCAACATTTGTTCCACGAAGTATTTCGAATCTGGAACTCTTGGCTTTGGAAAATTCCTAGCATAATGTCCTTTTCCACTACAATTGTAGCATTGAACAGTTGTAGTATTTCCTGAAGACGAAGTTCGAAGAGTCCTTTAAATATTTCCGGTCTCATTTTGAGCATTAGATCCCTCAACAACTTCTTCTTGAACATAAGCTCATCTAGTATTTCTTCCAGTATTACTAGAGTTCCTGCTTTGAATATTCACCTTATCTCCTTGAATGATTGCCTGGTTTCTGGTGTTGGATGAAGTGCGAAGACGATTATTTGTTAGATTAGAGAAATTTTAAGTAATGGCTCGAGCAAGTAACAACATTTCAGAGGCTAGGGGATCTTTAGAACTGGTTTGAACATCATCTTGCTAGTACTCATCATCATAATCAACCACAGACGTAGGATGTGTTACACAATAAGATGATGTGTTTCTGGAAGATGAACCCGTGTGTGCTACAAGAGCCAAAGGATCATGAGACTTTTCTAACTTCTTTGCTCTTGATGCATTAACCAGTTTCTCGAATTACTGAAGGTAATCAAAGAGATCATCAAACGTATCCACTGTCAAACGTTTAGCAAGATGAACTTGGGTGACATATTTCAACCATTCTGGTTGCAAGCTATTTAGGACCTTTGTGTTAACTGTGACAATTGGAAAATGCATGTCATTTCTTT